>OU696571.1:12566936-12639436 GCA_916048095.2 Sacculina carcini
AATATAGCGCCCAAACTATTCACACACGCAAAAAGCGAATGGGACCGGTAATATTTAGAAGACGAATTTATTTATATGAAGTAATAAGATGACAGATAATAGGATAATATGATAATAAATAAGACAAACAGATTGGAAAGAATTCGCGAAGCACAGCAAAATTATCATTTAGTAAATTTAAATGATTGACAACCAGGAGATGCAGAAATTTAATCATTAAAGTACAAGAAAAACCAATAATAATTCATATATTAATAATGGTTTTATATAAAACAAAAATAAGGCTTATATTCATTGAAAAAGAGGCAATTAAACAAAAACTCACTAAAAACTTACAACAACAACAAACAACAACAAACAACAACAAATACAAACAAACAAACAAATAAAAACAATATACATTATAATGTTACGTTTTTCTGAATTATATAATTATTTTTTTTTATTTCATGCTAAATACTGGGTTGAATTGGAAAAATTTCAATTATTTTCAATGAATTGTTGAAATATCGTTGATCTTGTCAATTCGTAAATCTTGTCACACAAAATGCGCTGTCCTATCGACCATATTTTGATTCTACTTAACAAAAGAGCGACTATTCTCTTGAACAATTCGTATTTCATTCGTACCAGTCAACAAAATCGCCAATTGACCAATGATACAGGATATTTAGCCCGGGGGTGATTTCACTGTGAAAATTGAGAGTGCGTGTGTGTAAAAGATTTAGCGAATTTGCTATCGAGACTCTTTCTCCCAGTTGTAGCACACACACAAACATACACACACACACACAAACATAAACAAAAACGACCATGTCAACCATTCCAGCACATACACACACACACAAACACACAAACACATACGCACATGCACAATAGCGAAATCGTCAATTCCATATTGCAATCAAGATTTATCAGATGAGTTGCTGCCAAGATTTGGCAACATCAAAGAGCTAAGAAGTGCTGCCAGGCGACACACACACACACATACATACACACATACAGACACATATATACATACACAAATCATGTTTGTTTGTGTGTGTGTGTCTGTGTGTTATTGGGAGCGCAGTGGACCAGTTTATGATGTATGTAGCTAACGAGGGTAGCTTTCAGCATCAAACACACACCAGCCAACCAACCAACCCGCTACACACACTAACACACACTAACACACACACACTAACACACACACACACACACAATGTCGCATTCGCTTGACTTCTTCGCCAGAGGCTAAAAGAGCTTTGCTTTGGTCAAGGTTTCAGAACGGCCCTTTGAATGTGGTTTCAGAACGGCCCTCTGGATGTGGTTTCAGAACGGCCCTCTGGATGTGGTTGATGTGTTATTCAGGTTGTTTGGACCAGTGTGCATGTGAGTGTGTGTTTGTGTAGGTGTAGGTGTGTTTGAAGTTTGTTCACGTGTGGTTTTGGCGTGCACTTGTGTGTGCACTTGCGGATTGATGCAAATTCTCTGATGACAGACCTCACCGACAAATTCGTGTCATATCAAACCGCATTGCGCTCAGCCGTATGTAATCACATTGAGTGCCTAGATAATCTAGACCAGTGGTTCTTAACCTGTGGCGAATTTCTCACTGGTGGAGAATGGAAAAGTTGTCAAGTGGGAAGCTAAAGGTCGGACAGAACAGTACAAATGTGTGTGTTTTTTCAATTCAAATTCGTTTATTTTCGTTTCTTATGATCTAACATTTACTTTGATGTAACAACTGAATTTATTGATTTTATCAGCGCTGTTGTGTGGAGAACGAAGAGATGGCTCATTAAGAAAAAGTGAGCAACCAGGGAAAAAGGTGAAGAACCACTGGTCTAGGAGATCCAAGGAGCGAGAACCGCTCTTTCCTGGTACCAAATGCATAATATCAGTAATATTATTATTATTGCAAAAATTCAGCAAATTAATGCAAGAAAATATGACAAACTAGAGGAGAAAGAGCTTAAGAGGGAGAGAAAGAGCGACAAGGAATATGCACCTAAAAGGACAAAATCACAAAAACACACACATGCCGACACATATCGTCTATATTATAGACGATATACGTTATAGACTCTATAACGTTTATAACATATTAAGACAATCTCAAATATATGAAATTTTTTAATATATGAATGAAGTTTTTACTGAATAATATATTAAGCATATACAAATATATCGGATAAGAATATATGAAAAATATATTATCAAATAATATTTGAAGTTTTTAAATTAATAAATTTTATAATTGTTTAAAATTATAACTTTATATATCGTTTGTTTACTGCTCATTTTATACCTCATTTTCTTCTTTTGAGTATAGTACGTTTAATTCGTTTATTGTACAATATATTTATGTGATCAGTGTATTATGCAGGAGTCCAATTTTTGTCCTCACTCTGAAATGGCCGTTCGCCCCTGATTTGTATGATCAGTCCTTTCTCATTCACCCATTTGCTTCCCAGCCATTTACCATTTCCGTTTGTGCTACTGCCTGAACTGTTAGATTACTCATTTCTCTGTCGCTTTCATCCGAGCATGACCATCGTAGTTTCATTTGGAGGGATTAAGCCGTAATCTGACAGAAGTGGACGTATTTCATTGCGCAGGATTTCAGACTTATTTGACTTCATTCACGGCTGTATTCTGCGAGAAAGACTTTGAAGACAAGACTAGAGGGTTTTGGAACAGAAGTCTCCCACTAGAATATCCTTCAGTATATGCGCTGTGGTGTTCTCTCCGATAATGCCCATGCTTTTTAATCAATCGCACATTCATTTACGAAGATCTAACAAAATGTTGACAGATCTTGCAAATGTTCATCCAGGCAATGCAATCTTAAAGAGGGTGGCCAGTTTTGTTTCCAAGACGATATTGGTTCATTATTAGCGGATTTTTGAAAGCAATCTTTCGTTGGCTGTTCGATCGAAGTTAAGGACAGAAGCGACAAAATGACAGACGAATTAGAGCGAGACCAAACGTACCCTAGACCTAACATCCCTAACTCCAAACATGACAGCTACACAGCTTCAGGAAGTGACAAAATTTACTTCTCTAGATGATCTTCTGTAGATGAATGAACGAAGTATGAAAATCACACACACATCATCATATCACACCACATCTGAAATGTGTTTACAAATCTTACCAATCTGCACATAGTACTCGAAAAAGCTTTAATTTTCGATATAAAAACGAAATCTATATTGGAACAGGTCTTCAATCACCAATTCAATCGCTTCTTAAAAGACGTATGCATAATATCACATGCATGATATTTAGCTTAAACTTCACCAAGTTAAAAGCGCATTTATACTTGGTACCCCAGTACGATACATAACAATAGCAAAAAATTAATCAGTCTCGAAAATGAGAAAAAAATCAGTTAAGTAAGTTTTAATTACGTTTAAAATTTGTTAAATACAATTTATACTCAGTAATGTGCGTTTTTTAATAGCGAGCAGTAAAATTTGCATGCACACCCCAAAATCACGCGCTCTTTGTAGTTTTTTTACTGGGAGAATATTATATAATTTTTTCAATTTTCAGAAAAGAATATTCTCACCTACAGCGGAAATCCGGCCGATCAAAAGCCACCAGACCCATAGAAAATCTCCCATTTTCTCCCTTGCGGAAATAATCTGCTGCTTTGTGTGTGTGTGTCTGTGTGTATGTATCTATATTTTTGTGTGTGTATTTGTCTGTGTGTATGTGTATGTGTGTGTGTGTGTGTTTGAGACTAAAATGCACCTCTATCTTTTTGTAAAATCTTATTATTAATATACCTGTTGATCAACTGTGTATGTGCTTTTGTGTGTGTGTGTTATTTGTTTGTTTGTGTATTTTGGGTGTGTATGTATGTGTGTGTGTATGTGTGTGTATCGCTGAAGTCTAGAGCGTAACTGACGTAGACTCGGAGTATCACAGTACACTGACAAACGTGAGTCGGTCTCTGCTCGTCTGTCTGTCTGTGCGTGTGCGTGTGCGTGTATGTGTCTGTCTGTCTGTCTGTCTGTCTGTGTATGTGTCTGTTGCGCGTGACTACAGCGTTTAGCAACAGAACAGTGGCTTTCAACTTTTTTTGTGATCGAGTACCACACTTGGAGTTCCCATATTCAGTCGCCGTCAGTACCGCCTGGTTCCAGAGAAACTCAGTTCGATCAGATATCACTATATTTACATAATTGTACAAGTAGAACAAATAAATCAACTGAAAAAAACAACTTAACAACTGAACAAACACGAAAGTGTGTTGGTTTTCATGTCGTAATATATATTTCTGCTGAGTCTGACATTTAGAAATTCGAATATTTAAATGATTGTATGATGTAAACATTTTTATTCGATAAATGGTGTGTGTAATTGCATATTTGTAGTCAAACACACACACACATACACAAATTTAATATTACATAAAATTGAGACATTTATTGAAATATTTGAAGTTTGAAGTTGTTGGTTTATTTTGGCGTCATTATGTCTGATTTTGGATTTATTAATCGTATATTATTTATACTGCGTGTATATTACGGTCTATAATAAGTGATTTTTGTGTAAATACTTTCTGGTGCGACAGGCAAATTATGACAAAAATACAATTTGATCGGGCAATAGCGTGAAATCAGCCTATTTGCCACACACAAACACACACACACACAAGCACACACACACACACACACACACACTTACACACACTTACACACACTTACACACACACACACACACACACTTACACACACAAGCACTTAAATACACACGATTCTACTGTGTATTAACTGGGAATTATGTGAAATAAGCCAACACACAAATATATCATATTGTTGAATTTTAAATTCAAGAGATTGATAGAAATATAATAAAATTTATTTATAAGGTAATCACCCGGGATGTAGCATAATTTAATAGACCTATTAATGAAACAACACTAAAATTTATACAGTCTCCAGGTCTTTGCAAGCTTAGTGGGTTTTATTAGGCAATTTTACGTTTGATCACATACATCACACAAAAACATGTAGCTTAATGAGAAAATCACAATGTTAAAGTACAAATAAATCCATTTTTGTGTTGTATTTAATTCTCTAGTTTGTTCAAACCAGTTTTTTATCATTTTATAATGTATTTGACATGGAAATTCATGTTTTTCACGTGTTTACTTTGTGTTTGGAAATTAAACAGATATACAGTGTGTAAGTATGTGTGTGTGTGTGTGTGTGTGTGTGTGTGTGTTGGATTTTATGAGAGGTTCGGGAGTCGTATGGGCAGCCATTACATAGGCACTTTGGCGCGCACATTGTTTGTGCATTGTAGTATATTCTGATAGAGTTCAGCACATTAGATTGATCCTAACTCAGTCAAACACCCACTGACACACACACACACACACACACACACACACACACACACACACACACACACACACGCATAAACTGACACACACACACTGACACACACACTGGCATATAAGTATACCGTACTACAAGAAATATCATGTCGACTTTTATAAGAGTGTGAGTGAGTGTTGAAATTTTGACTATGATTATTAAATATATATTTGACAAATAATTAAAAATATCACACACACACACATACAGATACGAAGCTATACGGTGTAAAATTGTTTCAAAACGATGGTGCGACATTCAAATTTCAAATTCGAAAAAATTCACATTTTTCTCAAACTAAATTAATTTAATTCCTAGGATATATTTCCATATTCATCTGAGCTACTAACTGAATGACCGATTGAACAGAAACTCCAAGTAACTGACTGATATGCGAAAGTGACAATAAAACATCACGGTAATTCGCCGAACAAAAAAAAACACAAATATACAAACCATAATTGCGCGTGATTAATTTATTATTTGATTATTAATTGAATTCAGTAAATGCACGCTAGGTATAAATGCATACACACACACATACATATACACACACACATACATACACACACACACATTTTATCGATTTTTAAGAGTCGTAATAGCTTGTGGTGATTTGTTTTTTGTACCGTTTGTAACTTTTCACGAAATTTGTTTGAAATTTTGTTGAATTTTCCAAATGAATGCCAATGTACTCTCAGTCGATTTGTTGAGAATGTGTATGAAGTAAATGTGTGACTAATTAATAAAAATCTACACACAGACAGACAAATTTTTAAGGCGAATTTTTATTTAGAAAAAAATAAATTTCCAAAACGATGGTACAAGGTATAATATATATTAATTTTCATATTTGACCGAATCAGTAGTTGTTCTAGTGTAACCAGGGCCAGTTTTACCTACGCTAATATGAAGCGACTGCGCTCTATGTCGTTTTCATGCCTAGTGCGCCATTATCGACTGAAAAACGTCACGGCTTCAACGATTCAGTGGACTGTTGTTATTCAAAGTGAATTATCGTGTTTTCTGTTCCCTGTCGTAAGCGTCGCTTTCCTGGCTATCCAGCAATCACCCCTCTACGATCAATGCCCCCTCTCTGAGCAGATACCCGCTGATACACCCCATATATTCTAGACTCTCATTCCCTGTATATATATATCTCTCTGTGTATGTGTGTGTATGTGTGTTTAATAACCCCATCTTTGAACCTGGAAGGCTTTGCTGTAACCTTTATGTTATGCTCACTGTAGCTTACTAATTTATATGTATATGTGTGTGTGTGTGTGTCAGTGGCTTACAATCAACCTGTCTATTTGTCTGTCTGTCTGTTGTGTGTGTGTGTGTGTGTGTGTGTGTGTGTGTGTGTGTGTGTGTGTTTGTGTGTGTGTGTGTGTGTGTGCTTGTTTGTTTGAGGTATGTATGATATTGTGAGGTGGAATTCGTTTCGATTACATGATTACAGGATATTGACGCCATTCATCATACAGCTAGGACTTTCTCTTACTCTCTCCTGGCATTCTCCCATCCTCCTCTGTTCATTATTGGCATAGCAATGGTTGTCCATTTAAATGTTACTTTCTTAAGAGTTCATTTCTCAATAGTTTTCTATATAAAAGGGCGGTCAGAATGAGAAAAAAGTTTAAGCTAATAATAATTGGCTTAAAAGTGTTGGTAAAAATGTGAAAATATTTTAATTGCCGTTTTTATTTATTGAAAAACCAATAAATTAATAAGAACGAAGATCATTAGTATATCTCTAGAATTTTGGCAATAGTTAAATATTATGTCGTGTTATAATTGATAGGTTGGACAGAACAGGACAAATGCATATTCATCCACTTTTCTAAATAATACATTATAGGTATGTTTAATTTTGAGTAGATTTAAATTTAATTATATGTTGTAAAAAGTCCACCTTTTAAATAATATAAGACCAAAATTATAGTTTAGCGTATTTCTAAAATGAACTGTAATTGTAGAATTATTGGACGCATTTTAAAACACTAGCGCCTAGGTTGAATATCGTGAAAGTTTAAAAATTTATTTTGTTAATAATCGCTTTTATAGAAATTACTTTTTGAGTCTTAAAACACCACCATTTTTGTTATGAAAATATAAGCATCACTAAGGCTGTATCGAATAGTGTGAAAATTTCGCTGCTAATGTATATGCTAAGAAAACTTATCATTTGGATAAAATTAAATTGTTTCCACCCAACCGTTTGCTTTGAAAGTCATTTTTCAATTTGGCATACGATCTAATTAAGCCATCATTTTTCCAATAAATGTATTTTGACTGAGTAAGAAATTGCTTATTTGATGTATTCTGCAAAAGGTCTATTTTCTTCTCTTGAATATACTTGACTCAGATTTGATAAAGGTTTTAATTATTATAATAATAAACGCTCTATCATCGGAGAAGATCATGCAGGACATTTTGATCAAACCAATTAATTGAACAAAAACCAATAATTGAAACCCCAGATTGGTAATCAATAGTAGCCTAATTAATATGCACAGATTTCGAGCAGATTTCGCGTAAAAATCTTGCAATTTTCAGAAGTTGACCATCAAACTAAATGAGTGCTCACTTTACCTACGGGGAAAGTACTGGTTTTCTTAGAGAAGTATAGATGGCAGATACAAATGTACGGTCGTTTCTCTAATATTACGTTTGAACGGTATCGAGTATACCCTACATGTTTTTCGTCACTAATGGGGTTCTTAAAGTGGTTCTCACCCCTTGGGCTCTTGATGGCTGTATGAAAAAGTTAAAAATTTGAACGAAGAAATAGCAAAATTTCTTCATTCAATATCCACTCATACACCATAAAGATCGTTACCATGAGGTCGTGTGAATTATATTTTTTAATGAAAATATAAAGAATGGATAAATTACTTTCTGAACTTTTTCACAGAAATAATCGCACCCCTTAGAAACCAGGCTTGGTTCCCCTGGGTAAGAACCCCTTACAGTAGAGAGACAGTTAATTGTGTTGTGGAAAAATATAAAAATAGTATAAACATAACAATATGATCATTTTCAAAATTGTGTGTGTGTGTCTGAACTTATGAAAAGTTTTTGTAATGATTGAGATTATGGTGAAAAATATGTGTATTTTTTGTATACTATTTTGTGGTGTTTGAAATATTTACTTCGAACTAAAATCCTATACTAATGCTGCGTTTAATTAGTGGCTAGAATTTATTAAGAAGTAAAAAACGGTGCTCTCCAAATACACAACAAATTTTTGTTTTTTCACCAGCAAGTTTTCTTCAAGTTTAATTGACGCAACAAATATAACTTGTCCAACATTTAAGCATATTAATTTCATAATTTTATGAAGCTACATATGAGTGAAAATTGACAAAATTGACTAACTTCAATACCTATCTTATATATATATATTTATTTATTTATTAACCATCTTTGTTGAGGATGAACTATTCTTGTACGTTGTGTGTGTGTATGCATTTGTGTGTGTGTGTGCGTATATTTTTTAATGTTATTGTTCTTCTTTTTTCGACCGTTGATTATGTGACATGTGTGTGTGTGTGTGTGTATGATAATCCACGTACGTTTCTGGTGCAAATAAGATACTTTCACAGTCATGTCAGATACATTAGAAGAAATCTCAATTTCATCGCTAAGTTTACTCTTCACTCTGTAATGTGTGTTTTTGCAGCGTTTTTGCAGAAAATACTCTCACTCTTATATAAACATCTGTTGACACATTCACGCTACTTTCTCAGACACACACACACACACACACAAACACACACACACACACGCATACATACACTGTGACACACCCTTTTTGGCAAGCATACACAAGTGTAAACACTCACATTAGGTGAGATTACGAGTAGATTCGGTGACGGTGAACATTAAGAGAGATATGATACACTGTCAAATACAACACAATAGATACACACACACACACACACACACACACACACACACACACACACACACACACACACACACACACACGCACACACACACACACACACACACACTGACACACGCGTAGGCTTTTATTGACATATCGAATGCGGCATTAAGCCAGGTCTATACACAAGCATGTCGCCAAAATAATTGACACACACACACACATGCACACACACACACACATATGCACACACACACACACATATATACATTACTGATACCCCATAGTGTCAACCTGGGAGTATATTGGTATAACAGCATTGCGACATAGGGAAACTTTTAGAATGAATACAACACAGAAACGAAAATATACACAAACACACACACACACTCACACTCACTCACACACACATACACATACATACACACAGAGATGTAGACACACACACATACACACATATTTAGCGTGTGTTTCTTATTGTATTAATCACGTTCTACTGTGTGCATATCTCCAACTAGCTAATAAGGTCGATATGTTTAAATTCTAAATGAAAAGGGGTTTTCGAAGATGGAGGGCAAGAAATGGAAATAATTAAGCGTGTCGTGTAAGAGGCGACTAAAAGCGGACCCTCTGCTTTTTCCCTTTATTTGTCTGTCATATCCTAGGGGGGGCGATATTACAACAGGGTTAGCACCCCCCCCGGATTTCAGCATCTATCTCCTATTCTGTCATCTTGTCGGAAATAATATAACATGATCAAAATGGCTAAGACTTTTTGAGAGATATTTAAATGTGTTTGTGTTCGCTAGAGGAATTTATAATGCTCTTATTAGCTAACTAGAAAAAATCATTAGTCTAATGCAGGAACCATTCAAGTATTAGCATCGTTACTTCTAACAGAATTTCAATGTAGCATTTTGTTTGAAGAAACAATGTACTTGATACAGACATGATACGGAAAATTACCAGTAATTTTGAATGTAATATCAACAGTTATATGATAATTTTGTAAAATTTAAAAATTTGCAATTATGATTAGTAATACTCATCGTAATATTTGTATTTTTATTAAAGTGAAGTAATTATATTTTCAAGCTGCACAACAAAAATGTGTGTTGAATTGGCTTGCATTGCCGTTCGTTGCAATATGCAATTTGCAACAGGCAAAATCCGTGTGATCAACACTGACAGCGCTACAAGCTTGCATATTGCCGCTGAAAGGCAGGATGGCTTTGGGTGTCGACAGAAATAACCTGCGTGCAACTGATGTGAATACGGAAACATGAATATGTGTATTCAATGTATTTTATGTGTGTGTTATGTTTATGTGTGTGTGTGTGTTATTTTTATGTGCGCGGGATCAATGGTATAGATTCTTATGTGTGTCCCCCAAAATTTTATGTGTGTGTTGTGGTAATCAACTGTAGACAATAGAACGTTTAATTTCACCGTGTAAAACGATTTCATATACAAAACTAACGGATTTGACTTCAAGGTTCAGAACGGATCGTGTTCGAATTCTGAATTATTCCGCAAGACGGGCGGGTTTAATTATGAGGCGGGTTGAGGGATAATATCTTGTTAAAATAAAAAAATATAATGAAATTTAGACTTTTCAATTGATTAGGATTTCTATGGATATACTATAATTTTTTTTAATTTGCAATATGTTTACTAATTAAATATGAATTTTATTTTATGAATTTTTCCGCACAACGGGCGGGTTTAAATGCTAGACTATATATTTAGTCTATATATTCAGCTACCTGAGTGGTTCTTAGCCTTTCTGCGAAAATATATAAATACAAATATATAAATATATAAATACACGTCTTCCATGTCTTCTAGTTGTATGCTAGTCGTCTAGTCGTCTTCTAGTAGTCGTCTTCTAGTCGTCTTCTAGTTGTATGTTTGCAGAATATCAGCTCAGCTTAGAGCTATGTCCTGCCTCGTATTCTCATCTTGTCCTGTCTATTTTTCAATATCGTTATGTTGTAATTGATGTCACAATTTCCTCAGGTAGATTATTCCAATGATCCAGACATCTAACACCGAACGCTGTACTTTTTCAATATCTCTTAAACACCGTTCATTCCTCAATTATTGTGGATATATGTTGGTGACATTTTCTACTTCTCTGCTGACATACTAGAACGAAGGCTTCTGTACTCAAACGCTTATATGCCTTGACAACGTCTCCCCTCAAAAAATGTACCAAGCCCTGCCTAAGCTCCCTCCTAAAATCCTCACCATGAGCATTTCGAGAGTTGTTCGTCATGTTTCGTCCAGCCCCTGCATGCCTTTTCTTAGCCTTCCAGTGAAAATATCCTGGCGCCGCCAGTGAAATCGTGTTTTTCTATGTGCCTGCCTTTGCTACCCATTTTAATCTCACAAATCAGCTGTTACTATTTTGTGTGCGTGTGCAAACCTTGCGCTCCAACACAAACCGTGCTAGCGGTAAATTTACCACGGCACTGTTCGTTTGAATTTGTCAGACACACACACACACACGCACACACACGCACACACACACACACATTGCGGCATCGTCCGATACACCTTCGCCTAATGGTAACACAAATATATCCCACCGGATATACACTGTAATAGACGAATCAGACAGATACTGTGTGTGTGTGTCAGTGTGTGTGTGTGTCAGTGTGTGTGGGTGTGTGTGTCAGTGTGTGTGTGTGTCAGTGTGTGTGTGTGTATCAGTGTGTGTGTGTCAGTGTGTGTGTGTGTATGTGTGCTACTGGTCTTCGATTTGAGTACAAAATATATAGCTGTTCATACACAAGCACACACACACACTCATCCACACAGAAACACACACACACAGACACACATACACGCATGCACACACACACACACATACATACATAAAGAATGTGATAACTGAGGGGAAGGCATTTTTCACGAAGACCACTAAGTCAGCATATAATGGCTGCGTTTTTCTTTGATATCGCTGGCATGTGTTATCCTATATGTTGTATCATATCGAATAATGAAAAAACGCCAACAAATTTCACACACACACACACACACACACACACACACACACACACACACACACACACACACACACACACACACACACACACACACACACACACACACACACACACACACACACACAGACATAAACACACATTTGTTTCAGCGTATTTGTAAGATGTTTGGAAAACAAGGCACGTTTGATGGGTGTGTTTGATGCCTTGCAATTCTATGCAAATTTTCTCTCTGGCTGGATGTTGTGCTATTTTGTATGAGCAAAATGTTCTGTTTTGTTTGTTTGGTGTTTGTTTATCGAGTAAGTAGTTACATTACGTCCCGGTCATTAAGCCCACCTAGCCATTAAACCCATGCCACTATTCAGGCCTGAAATACTAGGTTTTTAGTAGTACGGTCCTCCAATAAGTCCAGCCAAAATTTCCACTTTTCTGCGGTAGTATTTTTCAAATGTTCTGTTTGTTCCACATATACAATATGTTGAAGAATCCGTCCTTTCCTATCATTTACGTGTTAACATACGTTTTTTTAAAGTATTGCACATATTTGTAATTTATTAAAATTAATAAAATTCATACTTTAATGAAACTTGTTGTTTTGTATAAATAAACCTCTTGTGTGCAAACGTGAGAAAATTCTACCCGTATATACGAGTATATGTATCTATGTATATATGAACTTCTGACTGTGTGTCTGACAGTGGTATCTGATCATAAATACAGTGTGTGTGTGTATGTGTGTGTGTCTTGCAAATGTGTGAAAAGTTGCAAGATTTCACGTAGCAGACAGGGTATGTGAGAACAAGACAAATTAAATAAGAGAAGAAGATTGTGCTTATCAAGCAAATTTAACAAGAAAAACAACAGATATATATATTCTAGGGATACAAAAATAGAAAGATCGGTTATTCCAATCACTTCTTTTTAGCCAAAATCACTCTGAAAATATATTAATTGATGTTAGTATCATTTTTAATACATATATATACACATGAATTTTCCTTATATATATATTTATTCTTAAATATAAAATACATTCTTTAGATGGTTTTGCTGCTTTTTTGTATAATATAATTTCGCAAATCCTTTTGACTTCGCAAAAACTTTGTGATATCAAGTAATTTTAATGAGATAAAGGATTTGTTACGCAAAGGATAATTAAGCTTGAAATTATATCGTCAAGTTACCGTATACAATTTATAGCCAAGATATTATTTTTAATATCTTAAATTATATTCCACCTTCAACTTGGATCCAGTGTGTCCTTGTACCTATTCATGTTGTTTGGTCTTTTCTTTGGCTATCGCTATATTTTTTAATATATATAGCATCTGAATGTGTGTGGGTGTATGTGTGTGGAAAAGAATAGACCCCAATGTTGTTTTGGCATTTGTCCAATGGGATTTTGGATGCGTGCAATTGTTGCAAATTGTTGTCACGCAGGAACATCAGTCAGCAACCAGTTAACTTTGTCTGATACTGTTTTATCGCGCAGTGCGTCTCGGCTGCCAAATCTAGGCGAATCAAGCGCTGTCTTGGCGTTTTTTTGGTCACAATTTAAAAGCGGTGTCGATTGCGCGTGACAAATTATACTGAACAACTGACAAAGCACAGCTCCAAAGAGATGGCTTACACACACACACACACACACACACACACACACACACACACACACACCTCACACACACCCCTCACAAACAGCGACCACTTGGAAATAATTGGAGCCTAATTTATCTTCTAACTTTCTACCTCTTTTTGTTTATTTCTCTATTCATCCTTATATTCACTGTCGGCCGAAAAGTTCAAACGTGAAAAAACGCTTGTTTTTTTTGTCTGTTACACTGTCTCTCTCTGTCTGTCTGTTTCTTGATAACTTGCCCTCTCTCTCTCACTTACACACTGTTTATTCAACACTAGCAAATAATTGTCCACTGCAGTTTGATGTCACACACACACAGAAAGGTTGATGACACAAAACATAAGTCACGTGTGGAAAATTACTGGCTAAATTTTCACTGTGTTAATACAGTGAGTACAATAGTGACTTTCTCATCAATTCACCTAGCATGTGTATGTGTGTGTGTGTGTGTGTGTGTGTGTCGGCGCCAAACATTTTCACTAGTACATTATTAGCAAACTCTCCCAGGAACGCATACACACACACACACACACACACACACACACACACACACACACACACACACACACACACACACACACACATACGCACACATACATACACACACATACATACACACACATACACACACACATACACACACACACACAAGCGTTATATGCAGAGCAGAGTAATCAATAACTCGCACGCACACACACACACGCGCATACAAACATGTGTTGTGTGTCCACATTATTATACGTTCTCGCGGTCTTGACTCAGACAGACAGACAGATAGGCGCACACACACGCTCATACACACACACACACACGCTCATACACACACACGCATATATATACACACACGTACACACACACACCTACTCAGTCACTCACACACACACACACACACACACACACACACACACACACACACACACACACACACACACACACACACACACACACACACACACATAGACATGCAGTCAAGCATATAGGCGTTGGGTGTGGGTAATAACCACGTGGTAATTACCACATGGTAATAACCACGTGATGTTTAGTCGTTGCTCACTATGGAGTGAAGTCAATTGACTATACCGAGTTGGTAATAGGGAGTTGATTGTGGTAAGTTTTTTGGTAATATTCTTGATAGTGCTCTCGTAATTTATCCCGGCTTCCAATCTGGAAGCATATTCCCCCTCTGGGGGGGGGGGTCATTTAGCAATTTTTCTGGGGTAATGGAAGGGTAACAGAAACATGTGTGTCTTAGTTTAGCCATATATATATATATCAATATTGTGAGCAATTTGTGAAAGCGGTAATTTAGCGCTTAATGTGGCGTGCTAAATTGGGTAACAAGCTAATAAAAGTTTGGGAACCACTGGTCCAGGGGAATCGCATTAGTTTTAGTACCGACTACGAAAATTCTACGCCTAAGAAATGTTGTATTTGTATTTGTATTTAAACGGCCACTTTAAAACAAAGTACAGGCGAATATATGAAGACAATGGCAATCGAGGTGTAGAATTAATCACATAATATTGGAAACAACATGCACACATGGTTATGTTTCACGGTAGCAACGAAGGAGATGTTCACGCAGTTTAGAGAAGAATGAGCTGTAAGAGTTTGCAGCCGCAATAGGAGAAGGAAGCTGGTTGAAGAGACTAGGAGCATAAAATTGAAACAATTTTGACGACCAGGAAGATTCGGGACGGCGCGAATTTCTAGAAGAGAATTGGATTTGTGAGTGATATGATTATGTGCAGAAACAGAGAAAAGTGTCTTGAAATAATTAGGAGGATTGGCAGAATGAAGAGCTTTGTACGCCAAACAGCAAATTTTGTGGTGAATTATTAATTGTGGAATTTTTCGAATCATAGTTGCTGAATTGTGCTGCTAATTGTCTTTTTTCTAGGCAATATTTCACTGATTCGATTAGAAGTGTTAATTACCACTTAGAAGGTATCATTAGCACTTATGCCATTAGAAGTTGACCTGGAAGTTAGCGTATAATTGCAGGAATATGTTAGTTAGCGTGGATTATCGAGTTTATCCTGCCAATTTTGGTCAAACGTCCAGTTATATCTTCGTTAAATTCTTGCAAAGTTTACAAGTGGCTTATTTGCTGATTGCATTGTGCAAATAACAAGTTGATAATTCGCAAATGCAAGCTATTAGTATAAGATGCCTGATATATAATGCAATTTACTTCAATATAATAAAGAAAACATATATGTATATACATATACAGAATAAAGTGTACATAGAAGTGTATGAAAATTATTTTGCGTCAATTAAATCCACATTTTATTCAGCTAGCTACACATTATGAAAATCCACATTAGACACACACATACACACACACACACACATATATACACATACATACACACAGGCGCCTTACACACAAACATACGCACACACATACAGACACACATTAATGTTCTTCTCTTTAGCGATTTTTTTTGCAGTAGAATTAAACCACGCTGTGTGTGTGTGTGTGTGTGCGTGTGTTTTGAGTCTGGTGTGAAAGGGACGAAACACACACACACACACACACACACACACACACAAACACACACACACACACACACACATACACTTGTGTGTGCTATAGTATCTTTGTCACATTTCCAACGCATTCTCTGTGAAGTGTCGTTTTTTATCTGTCTTCAAGATGTCTCTCTAGCAAGATACTCCACAGCAATTCAACTTTCTGTAGAAGCAGATGTTATATACATTTACATCTCAACCATCAGCCTACATTTCAATACAAAATTCCACTCCATATTTTCCATCACGGGCTTAATGGCCAAGGCTATTTCAGGGTAAAAAAATTCATTCTGCAAATATATTTATCCAAAATAACAAGCTTCATTTTGGTATGAAATATATCAATGTCAATAAAGTACAAATATGTGCAATAGTTTTATAAAAAACGTAAATTATCACGTAAATGATAGGAAAAGACGGATTTTTTCAACATATTGCATATGTGGAACAAACAGAACGATAGAAAAATACTACCGGAGAAAAGTGGAAATTTTGGCAGGACTTATTGGAGGACCGTACTGCTAAAAACCTAGTATTTCAGGACTGAAAAGTGGCATGGGCTTATGACTCTCAGGAAAAATCGAAAAAATAAATTATGATCTGCAAATATGCCATAAATTTTATCACGTGAATTATGCACATTGGGACTTGGCAAACAATTATTTTTTAATCTTGTTTCAGTCATGAACTTTCCCTCGTTGGTGTTCAATAATTCAAAATTCCCGGGAAAAAAATGAGGTGAGAAAATAGACATGGCTGAAATTTTTATCATAATATGAATTAATCAACAAGTGTCCAATTTCAAAGTTGGAATCAAATTTGAAATAAAAAAATGAACAAAGGAAATGAATTGATCAACAAAAGCAATGCATCAGCTATTTGAAGGCTCTTGCAACTCTCGTGATTGGAGATAAGCTAAGCTTCATCTGTGCTATATATATATAACTCTTCTATTGACGTATACGAGATACGGATACAAGAAATGAGACTAGCTCAGCACATCTTCCGCTAAGCTAAGCTTCGAAGCGATTATACAAATAGTTTCTCCCCAATACAATAGATATTCTAGATAAATGGTTCGTAGCCGTTTCTCTCTGATTCCCCATTTCTGTTCTTAATAAGACAACTCTTCATTTTCTACACAGCAGCGCTGATAAATTCAAATATATTCACTTGTTCCACAAAAATTGAATGTCAGTAAGTCACACTAGAAGCTAAAATAAACGAATTCTGATTGATAAAAACACACACACACACACACATATTTGTCCTGTTCTGTCCGACCTATAATTCCCCACTTGGCAACGCCTCCATTGCCCACCAGTGGGGAATTTCCCACAGTTAAACCGACCACTGGTATATAGTGTGTGTATGCATGACGTACGCTATGCAATTTATCCACACACAACAATGTTACACCAGCCTCATCAACTAAATACGACACTTCTCACAAACTTTTCGCGACACCAATATGTTTGTTTGATTGTTTGCTACGGTAATGGTGTATGTATATGTGTGTGTGTGTGTGTGTGTGTGTATGTGTTAGGGTGTGTTAGGGTGTGTGTGTGTGTGTGTTTGTGTGTGACTGGTGACATAACTAACTACTTTTCGTCTCGACGGGTAGCATCCACTTTTAACACTCTCACACTCTCTAAATGACTACACACACTCACACACACACACACACACACACACACACACACACACACACACACACACACACACACACACACACACACACACACACACACATAGACACCTGGTTAGATCCAGTGTATATGCTGGGTGTAATGCGAGTAACACTTTTCTGCCAATATTTCTGAAAAGGTGTGCATGAATGTGTAATGACGGTCTCGAAAGAATTATTTTAATTTTCATTAAATAGTGTTTACACATAATACGTCTAATGATAAGCTAATGTAAATTTATTGCAAAGTCAGTAGACATACAAACACACACATACACACGCACATTCTTTTTAACAAAAAATAAGTGTTGTTTACGTTTTACGCCAAAAATATTAACCGACATTGTGTAAATTTTCCAAATATTATATTAAATCCGTCTATCATATTCCTTGTATAATGTACCTTGTCCCTTAGAATATCATGTCCCTTAGAGCAGTGATTCTTAGCCTTTCACAGTGATGGCACCCGTTTAGCTCAGTACAGTTCAGTTTAGCAGTGAATTATCGCACCCCTGGCTCCTTGATAGCTGTATACGAAAATATATCAATACAAACGATTTAATAACAAAACTGTCTTATTTAATATTCATTCATACAACTCCTGTAAGTGTATTAAGCAATACTACATTTTCCCACGAAAAAGATAATGCATGGTTAAACATATAACTTCTTGAGAAAAAACATTACATCAATCCTCCCACCCCCTAGGATACAGAATCGAACCCCTTAGGTGGGCGAGCACCCCGGATTAACCCATGCCTTAGAATAGCATGTCCCTTAGAGCATAGGGTCTCAAACGTTGTTCAACCAAGGACCACTTTTATTAGAGAAAATAAGCTGAGCACCCCTCACATATGTTCCACCCAGGAATATACACATATACATATATATGTATATATATTACGCATTGCTTCATAATATCAGCAGTCATGGAAAGCTGTAAATAAATACCTAAATTGAGAAGTGTATTGATTCAAAACTCACCAATTCTGGCGGTATTTATGGACCCTTTGTTAAAGTGCCACGGACCCCATCATGTCCCTTAGAATATCATGTCCCTTAGAATATCATGTCTCTTAGGTGTCATGTCCATTAGAGTATTGTCTCCTCTATATTATCGTGTCCCTAGTGAGATTGACCTTAGGAACATGATCCATCAGCTTAGCGAACGCTCATCAAAGACATCCTAATGTGTACACGTCTCGGAACCATTACACACACACACACACACACACACACACACACACACACACACACACACACACACACACACACACACACACACACACACACACACACACACACACACACACGACATCAATGACATCGCATCACTTAACGCTCATCATCCCAGGGTTCATCATGACTGTGATGAAGCCTGCCCGCTAGACGATCAACGACATCGGTACCAACGAGATGAACCTTAACAAAGAAGAGCGTGTGAGTAGAGTGAAGAGGACGTGTAGAGAAATAGATATATATATATATATATATATATATATATATATATATATATATATATATATATATATAAAAAGCGATACAAATTCGATATGACCCCGTTGCGTTTGCAACCGAAACTGCAATAGCTTCAACAATTTGCGATATTGTTTTGGCCAATGTTAGAAAAGTACCCTGCATTTTGCAACATTGTTGACTTGGCTTTATGAGCAAATATTGTGTGTATGTGTGTGTGTGTGTGTGTGTGTGTGTGTGTTTGCGTGTGTGTGTGTGTGTGTGTGACAGGCTACCCATTTTCCAGCTTCGTCTGTCGGAATTTTGGCATAGTCAGCCATTTAGCGCATTCAATAGCCTGTAAAGCTTTCGTGTGTATGTGTGTGTGTATGTGTGTGTGTATGTATGTGTGTATGTGCGTGTGTATATGTGTGTGTGTATGTGTGTGTGTGTGTGTATGTTGCCCGCATTTATGGCTGTGTGCTATGTCCGAGTATCTTTGTGGCCTGTGTGTGTGTTTATGTGTGTGTGTGTGTGTGTGTGTGTGTGTGTGTGTGTGCGTGTGTGTGTGTATGTGATTTGATTAACTCATGTGAACTGTTTTTGAAAATATGTATACTTTCAAAAACAAAATTATTTCACTACACTTATAACCGTTTATATTATAACATCATTAATATGATTAAAATCCAATAATTAACATTATAAATCGCACATGACGGCAATCTTCATACACCTTGATTATTATCAGACAGACAGGCAGACAGACAGATAAGATATATAACATTAGGAAAGAAAAACACAATCTATAGCAAATATGACAAAAACTAGACTACATACAAAAATTCAGGCATGAATTTTGAATTTTTATCTTTCAAAAAGAAGACCAATAACAACTGTATCTACGATGATGAATATTTATTTACTTTTAAAAATATGGCATGGAAAAAAGTCAAATATTCCATACTACTGTTGTATAATTGTTATGTGTATTGCGTTGTAATAGTTGTCACGTGTGTTGTAGATTTTATGCCAAAGTGATTGGAGACTGATGGACCGTTAGGAATTTGAAAAGCAGTGGGAAAGAGAGAGAGGAAGTGATAGGAAGTCAGATACAGAAGAATTGTAGACTTTTAAGCGTTATTGTTCTTGTAATATTGTTTCGTATATAATATATTTTTATTGTTCGTACTGCTTGGAGTTTGATCACAACTACTATTCAGACGCCAATGAAATCGTTTTTTCTTAATTTTTCAACATTTCTACAGCCTTTTCAGAATGAGAAACATGAGATATATGGGAATTTCAAACTTGGTCCTGATAAGTTTTTCAAAGCCTGAGTCCTAACTGATTCATCAGCGACGGACCCAGGTTTTTCGGGGGGGATCTGAGGGGGGCTAAAGAAAATGATGTGGGGGATTGGCGAAACATACATAACTACTCTCGAAATATTAATTGTGATACTGTTTTTGGAGTGTTGGGAGTTTGGGATGGGGCTTGGCTCATTTTTGGCTGGCTCAGCCCATCCAAGCTTCCCCCTTTTTGTTGATGCCACTGTTATCTACACAAAACAAATGAAAAAAATGGAATAGCAATTAATTGTTTGGGCGCTTCCGGTACATGTTTTTTTATTTGAACTATATTGCTCATACACATGTAGATACACACACATAACGATGCCAACAAATAGACACATAGTCTGTCTAGCTGACGCTTTTAGACGGACAATGAAAATTTACATATGATTATTTCGTGACAGTGTTTTAGAATGGGGCCACCGCTGGGTGGTAATAGTGCACTTGCACACTTCCCATGCTACTGGATTTGCCTATAATTAATAATATTTATATTAATAATAGGGATAGTTTATCGTTACGCTATTCTACAAAATTAATTCCATTAGAAAAATCTAATTATTCTATTACAAGCGTAGCAGACATAGCAAAAAGGTTTGCCAAGATTCAAGATTTTATTCTAATGTTATTGTATTATTCATGTTATTAGATTTACTTGTTTTCATTGTGCATGCACTAATGTTTCATTCATTGAGAGTGTGATTGAGGTGCGTCTTGTCCTGTATTGAGCTTAATATGTATATGTGAGTATATGTGTGTATGATTGTATGTGGGTGTGCAGTTGTATGTATGTGTGCATATGTACATGCATGCATGAGTATGTTCATGTAGGCATATAAATGTGTGTGTGTGTGTGTGTGTGTGGCGCTTTTGAGAATTTGTGAAACTATTGTATTGCGCATTATAAATGTTCAATAAATGAAAAATGAAAATGTGTGCGTGTGTGTGTGTATCATTTTGTGTTTGATCAAAGTGTTATCAATTTATCAAGGAAATAATTTTGAACGCCTGAAAATCGACGCTTTTAGTTTAGTAAAAATGACGAATGACGAACTTTCTTAGCAATAGACGTGTCAATAATTTTTTTTTGTATGAAAGTTTTCATTCTGTTCTTTCTTTTGTTATGTGCTAATCTGTATTTCTTCATTCTATTGTGAGTAGCATTCCTGGCTCTCAAACATTCACCGTGCAATTACATGCAAATACGCGTTTGTGTGTGAATGTATGTGCGTGTGTCAGTGCGTGTGTGTCAGTGTGTGTGTGTGTGTGTGTCGGACCGACATAGGTTTCGTCCACCGTTTGAAACTGCCACACAATTCTACCGCGCTCACACTCTTTCTACGCGTGCCACAGTGGCAGAGATCAAGTGGCGTGGCTGATGTGTGCCTGATGAGTCACGGTCGTTTTCGTCCACGCTCAGTGGTTTTCAAACTTGGTGTATGTGGTCGTATTGTCCTCACTCGTGATACGGCTCATGCGGTGCTGTTTTTGACTAATTCCAGTATTGAGAGGAAAATTGAGATTGAGTTGACTAAATTTGTGATTCCGCTAAAGAGCTAATATACTTTGAGTTTAATACTGTGAGTGCAAACTACACTGATCTGTATAGTTACAACCTATATATGTATACGTATTCAGCGGTAAACACATTGATATGCGCATTATTGTGTATATGAGTATTATGTCAACTCGTGCATTATATGATATTCAGATGTAATTATTTAACGATGTTGATGGTTTGACTGATCGAATGTTGAGCACATTGTCGCACACATTTTCTCCTTCATACCAGTGACTTCTGCGATAACGTTTTTTTAGCTCGCGATAACGATAAACGATACGATTTTCCCCAACCTGCGATAAACGAAAACAAAGTACAAATACTTTTTTTACTTTCACTTTAATACTTTTTCTACTTTTTTAAAATTATTTAAACTAGATAAAACTGTCACTGGAACCAGTATATGGCCTGTAAGTTACATCAGTCTCTCTGACTCAGACTCTCCCTCCCTCCTCTCCATCCTCAAGACAGCATCCAGGAGCTGCTGCTACTGCAGCTGTGAATAATAATGCGATTGGCCAGCTACACACACACACACTTGGCAGTTCTCATGATGTTTTTCCAGGGTTCACTTGCAAACCAGTGTTGCTCCCTTTATTCTTTACCCTATATATACTCTCAACTTGAGCTGGTCTGAAACAGTCAGGCGTGTTGTGACTATTACAGCCGTGCACATTTCTTTATTTTCATCATTTCATTTATTTATTTCATCATTATCTTTATTTTCACATTTCTTTATTGTCTTTTGAACTTATAGTGTATCGTTCCTCCTATTTTGCAACTAGCGGTTAGTGAATGAGCGATAATTTTAGAAAACTGCGATAAAAGATAAACATACCGCATAAATCAGTTAGTAAAATAAAACTTGCGTATACATTTTTTCGGATGTTCTAAGAATTGTAAACACAGTAAAATACAATCATTTCAAATTTCATAAAACACATTAGTGTGAGGTTTATTGATGTGGAATGAAATTTGTTGGTGTTGTTCGTTTTTTGGCAAATTGTGTTGCAACCGTTTGGCAGCGCTGAAAAAGCGAAGCAGAAATCGTCTTCAGTTTTTGGCGCGGTAATCAACGTGTTGTTCACTTGTAGTTTAAGTTTGGGGTCAACGTTCGATTAATTATAATCAACTGTCATTTTTATTATATAAAAAACTAAAATAACTGAATGTTCATTCGACAACGCTCTGCAGAAAAGCTTTTCACGACGACGCGAGCTACAGGTGAGTCGATAATTCTTACAATTTCCGAATTTCTTGTCACTAACTTCATCTCCACATTGCACTTGCGACCTTTTCGCTAATTTAGTATACTTGTTTTGGTCTCTTGGTTTGCACTGATTGATTTTTCTTGTTTTATTTTCTTTGTTTTGTTTTGTTTTGTTCTCGCTAATTCGGTTTCTTGTGTCAGTCTTTTGGGCTTCAATGTTCTTGGCACAATATTTGCTTTTGTTGCGTTGGTTCATTTTCTGCTCGGAGCTTACTGGAAATTTTTAGTTGGTATTTGTCAATTTATTGGCGTATTTTTGCGCTACGCTGGCTTGTGCTACTCGTATATTGGCTCGGATTTTCCCCGTACGTTTTATAAGACGTGGGTTTCATAGGGGTTACGATGATGTCAACTTGTCACTGTAATCTAATTCAGTTAATTTTTCTTAATCCCAATACTAGTTTAATCGAATGACTAGATGTTAAGAATATATTTGATATGGCGCTCAAGGATGCGCATGCGCGCTAAGCTCCCCTAGTAGCCAATGCGTTCAACTTACGTGTTAGAGGTTCGTGTCTGCACCCGGGCTCGTTAAAACATCACTTGTGTCTACCGGAAGTTTTTTGTAGATGGGCAAACAGCGTGGCAGATCGTATAGCCCCTAATAGCCGAGTTGGCGCTTAATACACCATAATAATTCGTCTACGCCGGCATTTCTATAGATAAAGCACTTGTGCGGCTATATTCCTGGCACTTTTAAGCTTATCAGGAATTATGTTCGAGTCTAGGTGAGAGTCATGAGACTCTGAGTCTGATAGTCCTCGAGAGTCTGAAAATCAGCGATACAGTTGGGCGGTTAGCGGGGCGTGCCATATAATCCCAGCAGGCTGATATATATTGTCAACATGAACATGCAACAAGTGCAGTAATATTTTATATTCATGTTTTAGATTCTGGCTTGTTCTCATGGAGGTTTTTACCGTCTTTAGTCCTTAAGTAGTTGAGTGGCTAAGGCGCTGAACTTATGTTTCAGAGGTTCGCGGTTCGATTCCTGGTCTGGGTTTATTCACCAATATCTTTGTTTGAGTCTACCGGCGATTATCCAGCCGGAGATGGGCACACAGTGGGGCGCTCCGTATAGTCTAAGCATGCAGGTGCGCGCTTAAAACGCCAATATATCCATATTTTACTAATGGTGAATATAAAGCTTCTTGTTTCTGTCATTTTTTTCATATTTTTTAACCCTTGATAAATCCTTGTTTATTAATTTCTTATCAATTGTTAATTGCCTTAGGATGTTGGATTTTAATACATATAAATTGAATTAATTGAAGTTATGTATATCTTCAAATATAATTTGTATATTCAATGCATGTTTTTTGGCTGTTTCGCTTTTTCGTTGTGTTTCAGGCTGTCGTTGCCCACGCGTCGCACTGCCGCCATGTGTCAACATCAAGACACCTTCAACTTGAACTTATTTGAAGCTGACGAAGCGTTTTCTCGATGTGCAAGTGTGAGTTTCTACCGGTTAATGTTTGTAAGTGTGTGAGCGTATGTGTGTCTGTATAGTGTTATGTAGAATACGTATGTTTCATGTATTTTGTCATGTATGTTTTTTCGTTTGAATGCCCATGCGAGTGTATCGCATATTCAATAATGGTACGTATTTGTGTGTGACAGGTTAGCGAGGAGTCTGATAGCGAAATACAGTCGATGTGCTACTGGAAGTCAAGTGTGGACAGATATGTACCTGAGCGATTTTTCAATCAACTTTGAGACGAGAAAAAAATACGAATGCAGATAAGTAGAGGCACATTCACGCACACACGTGAACACGCTCACATGTTCACGCATTTGTGCACATGCTCACACACACGCACATGTATACTTTCCCCGTCCAATGGTCCCTCGTTTAATTGGTTCACTATGCGGTGCAAACGGATCGGTGCGTGGTGTTACAATTCACTTCGGTGGAATACATCCAATCGTTCGGTGATCGCTGTTTAGTGTATACTTTCCCCTTCCAATGGTCCCTCGTTTAATTGGTTCACTATGCGGTGCAAACGGATCGGTGCGTGGTGTTACAATTCACTTCGGTGGAATACATCCAATCGTTCGGTGATCGCTGTTTAGTGTATACTTTCCCCGTCCAATGGTCCCTCGTTTAATTGGTTCACTATGCGGTGCAAACGGATCGGTGCGTGGTGTTACAATTCACTTCGGTGGAATACATCCAATCGTTCGGTGATCGCTGTTTAGTGTATACTTTCCCCGTCCAATGGTCCCTCGTTTAATTGGTTCACTATGCGGTGCAAACGGATCGGTGCGTGGTGTTACAATTCACTTCGGTGGAATACATCCAATCGTTCGGTGATCGCTGTTTAGTGTATACTTTCCCCGTCCAATGGTCCCTCGTTTAATTGGTTCACTATGCGGTGCAAACGGATCGGTGCGTGGTGTTACAATTCACTTCGGTGGAATACATCCAATCGTTCGGTGATCGCTGTTTAGTGTATACTTTCCCCGTCCAATGGTCCCTCGTTTAATTGGTTCACTATGCGGTGCAAACGGATCGGTGCGTGGTGTTACAATTCACTTCGGTGGAATACATCCAATCGTTCGGTGATCGCTGTTTAGTGTATACTTTCCCCTTCCAATGGTCCCTCGTTTAATTGGTTGGGTTAATTGGCTGTGTTACTGGGTTCACTGTACGGTCCATTGTGGTTGAGCTTTTTGGGTTTGCTGGGTTTGCGGTTAATAGTTTTGTTCTTCTGACGTAAAAACCAGCACTGAAACTGCCTTGTTTGTTCAACAGCGAGGAGCTGACGAGGACGTCTGTGCTGCTCATGAGATTATGGTGATGTTATCGCGGTGTGACGGCGATATGACACCCGGATGCTGTGATTGGCGGTTAATGTTTGCAACTATTTTTCCGTGAAAATGAGTCATTGTATTATATATATATATATATACTGATACATGCTCACAATGGCTCCAGTCCATGCAACAAACAATAATAGCATAAAACAATTCGGTGTTTATCTTCCCCGTTATATTTTTGTCCTTGCTAGCTCTTGTTTTATTCTTTCTGAGCTCCCGTTTTGATGTAATATCTTGTATCTCTATATTTCATGTTTATCGCGCCTTTGTTGATTGATGATGATGTTTATCGCGCCTTTGTTGATTGATGTTCATGTTTATCGCGCCTTTGTTGATTAGTGCGCTATATCAAATACACGCTTGTTGTTGTTGTTGTTGAAGAACGTAATAACTGCTGCGACAATGAAAGACAGCGAAGTGACTGCTAAAGCAGGGTTTTGGTCCTATTGAGTTATTTAACCTAGTACCCCGAGTAACCAGGCTCGCACCCCGGTTAAGTACTCCTGAACTAGTAAATGTTAACGAACGATTATGCGAAATACAATTTTATGATATGCAAAGCAAACATTTATAACAAGGAGAAAATATCAGTGCAATGTGCTCAACATCCCCTCAGTCAAACCATTCATATATACATTCATATATTTAAATAACTACATCAAAGTCTTTGAAAACAATCACAAATTCAGTCAAATCAATCTCAATTTTCTTCTCAATACTGGAATTAGTCAAAAACAGCACCGCCTGAGCCGTATCACGAGTGGGTTTTGAATTGTTTTTGTTTATCGCAGGTTGGGGAAAATCGTATCGTTTATCGTTATCGCGAGCTAAAAAAAACGTTATCGCAGAAGCCACTGGTAAGAAGGAGAAAATGTGTGCGACAATGTGCTCAACATTCGATCAGTCAAACCATCAACATCGTTAAATAATTACATCCAAATATTTCATATAATGCACGAGTTGACATAATACTCATATACACAATAATGCGCATATCAATATGTTTACCGCTGAATACGTATACATATATAGGTTGTAACTATACAGATCAGTGTAGTTTGCACTCACAGTATTAAACTCAAAGTATATTAGCTCTTTAGCGGAATCACAAATTTAGTCAACTCAATTTCAATTATCTGCTCAATACTGGAATTAGTCAAAAACAGCACCGCCTGAGCCGTATCACGAGTGAGGACAATACGACCACATACACCAAGTTTGAAAACCACTGAGTGTGGACAAAAACGACCGTGACTCATCAGGCACACATCAGCCACGCCACTTGAACGCGGCCACTGTGGCACGCGTAGAAAGAGTGTGAGCGCGGTAGAATTGTGTGGCACTTTCAAACGGTGGACGAAACCTATGTCGGTCCTGTGTGTCAGTGTGTCAGTGTGTGTGTGTGTTGTGCGTCGGTTTTCACGGGCATGTACATGTAAATGGTTCTATGGTCTTCTCTCAGTCTTGCCTCAGCATACAGATAGTGTGAATGTGCGTGTGTGCGTGTGTGTGTGTCGTTATCTCCCTTGCAAAAAAGATATCCGTTTTCGTGTAGATGAAAATGTTGGCTGGTAAAGGAAGCATTAATTATTCTCCCTCGAGCGCTAAGTGTCATGTTGTGTGTTGCACGTGGGCTAATTAAAAATTGATTGATTAGCAATGATTAGCTTACGAATAGACTTCGTTCTTTTGATTCATCTGCAAGCCATCATTGGTAAGATTTTTACGTCATTTCTTTATAAATCGATATTTGCATAATTTTTGCGTAGTCAATAATTTTACTTTGTATCAGTGTATGGTTTAATTTCATTTTTACACCGACACACGTAATATCAGCTAATTTTTTGTTAGCCAATTTTGCTTATGTTGTTTATAAATTGTCCAAGTCAATTGTATGAATGTATGTTTTTACGATAATAATTTTCATTCTCTATCTATATTGGAATAATTTAGCCGCGTTTACGATTTTTATTCTCCACAAATAATCTTGAATTTAATTCTTTCATGTAAAAACACTTTATACAACTTCGAAATTGTCGACAACTTTAATTACCACAACAAAACATCTATTCATAATGAGTTCCATCTGCGCAGAATTTGATCAAAAAGCCTGTGCGCTAAGCGGCTGTTTGTAAACACCGCCTATTTTGCATAATTTGCATATTTTAGTCAGTGAAAGCAAGCAGACAGGATTAAGACATTAACTCACCGAAAAGTTACAGTTTGAATGCAGCCATATAGACCTTTGTTTGCCATTCACAATTTTTATTTATTTATCATAAGTAGCATTTCGGCAATTCATTATATTATTTACTTGGCACGGCTGGAATAATGCTGAGAATTTCGAAGGCGTTGTGGAAAGTCAATTTTTCATTTTGTCGAAAAATTAAGTCATTGGCACAAAATCGTTCATTTATACACCCTAAATACACCCACCGTTCATTTATTCCCAATTTATAGACCCACCGTTCATTTATTCTCCTTTTCATCCTAATGTCGGTATTTGTCTATGCTGAACAGCCTCTGTTTTTCTAATGACAGATAATTCGTTTGTTTTTCATCCACCGGTTCAGCAGATAAGAACAGATTTATCACACACACACATATAGTGAACGTTCCATAAAACACACAACTTTCTGTCAAACTTGCTCGCACAAAGTCCTTCTCAAGTCAAAAGTAAGTTTTCCTACTTGGCAACGCACAACTGCTAACATCGTTAAAATGGTTTTACACTTCACCGAATGTCGAAATCGAGGAGACTTTTGCTAAATCCTCAACATATAGAAGCAACGAAGTGTGTATGTATGTGTGTGTGCTTGTGTGTGTTTCCATATATGTGTGTATGTGTGTGTATTCATTGTGTTTGTGTGTGTGTGTGTGTGTGTGTGTTTCTGTGTGTCTTTGTACGTCTTTCTGTATGTGTGTGTTTCTGTGTGTCTTTGTACGTCTTTCTGTATGTGTGTGTGTGTGTGTGTGTGTGTATGTGTGCTTGTTTATGAGGTTTATTTGTATGTTTGGACTTTTGTGTACCCGTGGGTGTACATATTTGTGCGTGTGTGTGTGTGTGTGTGTGTCTTGAGAGATGCATGTAGATTTACAGACACTCGATATCGCACGAAAATATCATAAAAAATGAATGGAAACAGCGTTACTGCGAACGCCAATCAAACTAATAAGCTGCCAGTATTATACCATTTCTCCTTGGAACGTTTGCAACCCAGGACGGTTTGAACGGATCACCTACCTTAGGGGATACGAATACTGCCGCCGTACCCGCTGTGTGTCTTAAGAGCGATTACTAAGCGAAGAGACTAAAAGAGGACCTCCTTTCTTTCTCTCTATTATTTTCCTATCTGCTTTTGATGTTGTGCAACATGTGGAGTTATAACTCAGCAGTGTTGAGACCACAGCACATCACCCTTACTCTTCTGAATTAATAAAAGGGATCACTGGGAACACGGTAATTCCGTCCGGTCGGCGGCCGTCGCCGCGGTCCAGGCCTCGTGGTTCCAGCACCGCTGCGACTCCTGCCGACGCCAAACTGCGGTGAATGTTGTTCAGTGCTGTGTGGCGTGGCAAGCGGTCGGCAATACGACGGCATGAGAGGCTACGGTTGCCCCACCTATCGGCTGTGGCCCCGCAGCGACACCTGTGCGGATGTTGCACTGCGGCACCAAGTCGCAACACCACGCCGACTCGGACGGCTTCGTCCGGCAGCAGCAGGCCGAGGCTGGCGACAGGCAGCGCTGACAGCCAAGCGCCGCTGGAGCGGCCGCGGCCAGGAGACGGGCTCGGCACAACTGATCAGCGCTTCTGAGCAGATGCTGCTGTCGTACAGAGGACGATCGCTCATCCAGGTGGCGCTGGTTCAGTGGCTCGTTCGTGCTCAAGTCCGGGCACATGGTGTCCACGAACTCCTCGATGGCTGAAACCTTGGAGCATAGTCTGTCACCGCTTGTGCCGTGGTTTATGAGACAGACCAAGTCTATAGTGGCTTTCAACAAGGCGGGATGTGGGCAGGTAGTGTCACTTTATTTAGTCGCCTCGCCCGAGGTACGTTTGGTCCCGGTTCAGCTTCTACTCTCCTTCAATTTTCTAACTGACATAGCCTAATTAACCTAGCCTAACCTTACCTGACATATAAAGAAACATCTTAGTTCTCGCTGTGATACCTCTGTGCCGGAACTCGAATGAGATGTCCACACTCACTGCGTATCATGTCATGTCACGCCTCGCAGACCAGTCTCTGCACTCCGTTTTCCAACTGGACTTGATGCGGTTGCTGTGTGACGGTGATTTTTCATTTATCCAGCGAACAATTTGTTGTCGATGCTGCCTTCGTGTGTGCGTGTGCGTATGTGTGTGTATGTGTGTGTCTGTTCGTGTAATTGTGCTTGTTTGTGAATGTTTGTGTTTATGTGTGTGTGTGTACGAGTTTGTACGTGTTAGTGTGTGAAAGTGTGAGTGGAATTGTATTTGTTCCGGTGTATGTGTGTGTGTGAGTTTGTGTGGGTGTGTGTATGTATCTGTCTGTGTGTGCTTGTGAAAATATATTGACACTTTCGCTAAGATTTAGACAAAAATCAAGCTTTCAAATGAAATGGATGTATGCTTCAGATAGAAAAAACTTTCACTTTTTACACATGTGTATTTTGTGAGTGTGTTGATTGTGTGTGTGTGTGTGTGTGTGTGTGTGTGTGTGTGTGTGTGTGTGTGTGTGTGTGTGTGTGTATGTGTGTGTGTGTGAGGTAAATTGGGTTGATAGCGGAGCTAGAGGAATTTCTGATAGAACAAATTTCTTAAATTTACAAAATCAACAATCAAATTATTTTCGACAATATATGGATCAATTATTTTCCCAATTAATTCATTCTAGCATAATTCCTAGCCCATGTAGGAAAACTTGTGTGTGTGTATCCGTGTGTATGTGTGTGTGTGTGTGTGTGTCCGTGTGTGTGTTTGTGTGTGTGTTTGTGTGTGTGTCCTATTGTCATAATTGGCTGGAAAACTCTCAAACTCCTTGTCTGTCGTGCGTGGGCAAACTTTGCTTGTTTGCTTCTTGATTCAGTTCTCCTCTTTCCTGATTTACTGAAGAGGACTTGCTGACGAACACACTAACACACACACACACACATACATACATGCACATACACTCACATACACACATACACTCAAGAGTCTACTTAGAGCATCTCCTGTGATGAACCATTAAAACGATAAACGTCTCGACATATCACATAGGGCAGGCAGTCAATACACACACACACACGCACACAAACACGCACACACACACGCACAAACACACATACACTCTTTAGTAATTATAAGTTATACTTCTGCTTATTAAAAAATGTTTATATCCGATTTTAACTCGGGGTCTTCATGATAGGAATTTGTTTTTCAATTTGGACGGTTGGTTTATGTTTTTCGAGGCTTATTCGGTTGTATTAAATGCTCTCCGCTATATGGTTGCGTCCAAAAAAATTCAAGACAAATAGTCGCACATACTTAACAACATTGTTCAATAATTGTTTTTATACCGAATTATGGATTTTAATACCAATATTAACAATCGTAAAAATTAATGATATATATGCATATATATTTTGTAATAATTCAGTGGGTTGTAATTCAGTAAATCAACGTTTGTGTTTGTTTTTTATTGAATTTCATTTGTCTTTGTCAGTTGCGGCGAGCAGTGACGCACCGACAACAATTGTCACCAAGTCTCAGAGAGTGGAGGTTTCCGAACACGAAAATGTCCTTCTACCTTGTGCAGTCGAAAATCTCGGTAAAACTAAAAAATACACTCTCACACACTCTCTCTCACACACACACACACAGAGACCTACACATACACCGACACATACACACACACACACACTCACACACAGACACACACACAATAACACCCACACACACACACGGATACACACACACACACATATATACATGCACACACACACACACACACATATATACATGCACACACACACACACACACACACAGGCACTCAAATTTGGCGATGTTTGAAGCGGCCTATATTGGCTGAACGCTTTGCAAAGTGACATGATGCATACATGATGCATATTGTACTCATACATGGTGCTAATTGCCTTCAGAAACAGACACACACACACACACATGCATACTCACACACACACACACACACACATGCATACTCACACATACACACATACACACAAACATACACATATATACACACACATACACACATACACACATACACACGCATACATACATACATACTCACACATACACACATGCACACGTATACACACATACACACATACAAACAAACACACACAAACACACACTGACTGGCGCACGTATTTGTATACAAATGTATAATTAAATAAATTTGCATTGGCTTAGTCATGCGGAAATTCAGCACAACATTTTGGGTGTGTGTATGTGTGTATGTATGTATGTGTGTGTGTGTGTGTGTGTGTGTGTGTGTGTGTGTGTGTGTGTGTGTGTGTGTGCATGTGTGTGATAATGTTTATGTATGAGTTGGTTATTTGTTCGCTTCAACGCCAGACCACAGAGAAGCGACTAGAAATTTGAGCGTTTTAGTTATCAGCTCAGATGTTATTAGCCTAGTAGATGCCAGAGCATTAATCCTAGGGGGTGCTAGACATTCGTGGCATTTATTTCAATAAAGTATATGTTTAACCTATGCATTATATTTTTCCTGAAAAAAATGGTTTTGCTTAATCCTCTTGAAAGAGTTGTATGAATGAATATTGAATTAAATATGTTTTGTCATTACGTTGTTTGTATTTTCATATTTTCGTATAGCTATCAAGAATCCAAGGGGGTGTTAGAACCGACTGCTGATTTGAAAGGCGTGCGAACACTGATAAAGGTTGAGAACCACTGAATTATCGTTTATTGAAATTGCTCAGCGTTAAACCCAAATGGTCGTGTGTTACAAATATAACATTTTGAAAAATGCTGCGTTTAATAAATTGCTTTTTTCGCCGCCAATTTTCACCTGGCATATTTTCGGCGTCCAATAAACAAAACCCAGTAGTTATTTTCTAACATTTCTCAAAGTTTGATCCATTATGTGGGTATGTCTGTGTGTGTGTGTGTATGTCTGTGTGTGTGTGTGTGTATTTCATAGTTTATAGTTCCTTTATAGCTCCCATAGTTCATACAAAATAAGAAAAAACACAAGAGGCGAAAAAGCTAGTCGAAAAATCGTTGCTTTTTTATTAACATGAATTCCTTATATATAACTATATATTTGCATTTAACTGTATCACATTTCTATCGCGCTTCACAGCCAAAGGTCTCTAAAGCACGCACACACACACAGACACACACACACACACACACACACACACAAAGACACGCACACACACCTACATATACACACATGAACACACAGACAATCAATCAATCAATCAATGTATTTGTTATAGCGCTAATATGCACAGAAGCGCGACAAAATTTAAAAGGCAAACACAACGATGGAGATAAACATGTGACAACAGTAAGAACACATAATGCACACATAGGAACACACACACACTCACAGACATACACACACATACATAAGCAAAAACATACACATACACATGGGGCACCATAAGTAAGAATGGGAAAACAAATCACGCGAAATCAGAATCAGACGATCATTCACGCAGGATACAGAATACACAAACAAACAAACAAACAAACATATATTTACTATAGCGCCTGTAAAAACACGGCGCGCATAACTTAAAGACGAACAACAAAGCGTAAATACATATATACATATACATACATACACAAACATGCACTTATACATATACACACATACACAAACATGCACTAATACATATACACACATACACAAACATGCACTTATACATATACATACATACACAGACATGCACTTATACACATGTATATATATATATATATATACATATACATACATACATACATACATACTTATATACATACATACACATATACACATGAGTTTTGAGTAGAATATGGAGGAATAGAAAATGGATAGCTGAATGGAATCATAGTTTGGCGAAAGGAGTGAGAGTGTGAGAAGCAGGATCAAACGAGATGTCAAAAAGGTGATTTTGAAGTCGGGAAGCAAACATGCGGTAGGAAGAAGATGAAATAATATGAGAAGGAAGAGAATTATAGATGCGCGGACCGAAGAAGGTAAAAGATTTAGAGGACCACGAAGATTCATTAGTGGCCCGAGGACAGATGAGGGGAACAGGTCTACGAGAAGAAACATTATCAGAACGAGTTAAAAGACTGACTAGGTAGGGCGGTTGACTGGGATCATGAAGGAGTTTGAAGATTAGACAGCAAAGGCGAAAGTGGATACGAGAGACAATTGGAAGCCAACGAAACTTAAATAGAAAACTGGAGGTATGACGGCAAGGAGTAGGGTGAAGAACAAATCGGCAAGATTGGTTAAGAACACGTTGTAGTATTTTTAGGGAAGAACGAGGTAAGCTAAAGTATAGTGAGTTGCAATAGTCTAATCTAGAGAGTATAAGAGAATTAACAAGTTTAATAGATGAAGATTGATCGAGACAGGGACGAATGGGATAGAGTGAACGTAGGATCAGACGACAAGTGCGTGCGACGGAGCGAATGTTATCTACAAAGGAGAGCGAAGAATAAAAAATAATACCAAGATTTCGAACGGTAACGGCTAGAGGAACTGAGAGCAGCGGAGGACTAATGCGCGGAGGATGAAGAGGGAAAAACTCAGACTTTGAAGTGTTGATGAGAAGATTGCGAGCTGCAGCCCAAGAAGAAATATCAGAAAGCACGTCAGATAGCAGGGAAGGAGAATGAAAAGGAAGCGGGATGTAAAACTGAATATCGTCAGCATAGATATGAAAACTTATAGAGTGTTTACGAAGAATAGGACAAAGAGAAGACATGTACAGATTAAATAACAAAGGACCAAGAATGGAGCCCTGTGGAACACCATGACGTAGAGCAACCGAAGAAGAGACACAGGAATTAAATTTCACAGCATAAGTCCGACCACTGAGATATGATTTGAGAAGGGAGAGAGCACTAGAGCAGATACCAAGATGAGAGAGATCACGAAAAAGAATAGAGTGATTAACCAAATCAAAGGCAGAAGACATATCAAGGAGAACAAGCAAGGCAGACCGACGGTAAGAGAAGTGGGATAAAACGCCATTGGTTACAGAGATAAGAACAGACTGAGTGGAATATGAAGGACGGAAGCCAGATTGGTAAGGATCAAGAAATTGGTTAATGAAGGGAGAAAGTTGAGAAGAGATGGCAGGTTCAAGAAGTTTGGAAGGGAAGCTGAGAAGAGAAATAGGCCGATAATTTTTAATAACAGTTGGATCTAACGTGGGTTTTTTAAGGAGAGGGTAGATTGTAGCATGTTTATCAGCAAGAAAAGCGCCATGGAGGAAAGAACTATTAATCAAATGAAGAAAATAGGGCAAAAGGGAAGGAATCATTTCAGAAATTGCCTTAAAATATATAGGATCAGAAGAAGAGAACGACAATTTAGTTGATGAGATAAGGGCAGTTAAGTCAGTCACACTAAGATGATTAAATGATGAAAAATGATCAGGTGAGGAAATATGTCTGAGAGGAGATAATGAAGGAGGAATAACGGAAAGCAACGAATTGACTTTATCCTCAAAGAAGGTAGAAAATTGTGAGGCTGTTATAGTGGAAGAAATAGAACGCGAACGAAGACCACGGAGAGAATTCAAAGTAGCCCATAAAGATTTGGGAGAGCGAGAAAGAGAAGAAAGACGAGTTTTATAGAAGTTACACTTGGCGAGAGAGAGGGCAGAAATGTAAGATGATCGAGCCGAGCAAAACGATAGCCAATCAAATGAAGAACGAGAGCGTCGCCAACAACGTTCGAGACGGCGCTGAGAACATTTAAGGCTACGGAGATTAGAATTGAACCAAGGAGGAAGGCGAGGAGAAAGAGAAGCGCATGTCCGAAGGGGAAAAATGCAATCATTAATAGACGTAAGAGCAGCAGACAAACACGGAAATAATTCGGCAGGAGAAAGTGAGTACAGAAAATGGATAGGAAGAAAATAATCCAGGAGTGATAGGAACGAGGATGGGTCAAATTTCTTATAGTTACGATAAGTGAAAGACGAATTAACGGGAGGAGGAGAAAACGGAATTGAGGTTAAAAGGAGACTGTGATCGGAGATTGACGGATCTGGAGGAATGGTGAGAACGTCCGGAGGATGGCGATCAGAAGAGATGAAAGGCGACGGAGACAGAATTAAGTCTAGGGTATGGCCAGAGGTATGAGTAGGAGAAGAGTTGCAAAGAAACAAACCATGAGATTCAAGCATAGAGAGAAAGCCTAAGCAGTAGGGGTTACGGGAGGGAGAATCAGTCCAAAAATTGAAGTCACCTAGAATCAAGAAATTGCTAGAAAAAGACGTAGTGACAGCCTCAAGGAGAGGGGAAAATTCATCAAGGAACAACGGAGAAGTGCCGGTATGATTGTGTCGATATAATATAAGTAAGCAGAATGCAGAGTGGTTAGGAACATGAAGAGATAGGGCTAGAAATTCAAATGAAGAAGGAGGAGACAGACAGACAGACAGAGATATAGACAGACAGAAAGCAATATATAAAGCAGTCATGCACATAGATGCAGATAAGAACACACGCAACAAGAATACAGCTATGAATAATACACAAGTGTGACATAGTGAACATATCAAGAATATGAAAATAACCACATTGGCATGGTTTGCAAGTTTTTTTAATAGTTTTTTTTTTAAAAATCACGAACAAAGCACACACATACACACATACACACACATTCGCACACACACACACACACACACACACATACGCATACACAAAGCAGACAAGTACATATACGCACAAACACAAACATACACTCACGTTTACATAATTAAAAACACAAAAATACACACGCACACACACATACATATTGAATATGATAGTACAGCAGACATACAGCACAGAAGACAACACAACATACAACACATTAAGAAAACACAGCAGGCATACAACGATATACACTCAGATTGACAAATCACAACACAATACACACAAATACAAACAACAAAACTCAACACTACAGACACACAAAGACATACATTCAAACAAATAGACAGAGAACACAACTCAACAGACACACAAACACAGATAACAGAGCTCAACACAACAACACATAGACAGCATACAATGGAGGAACATACATACACAAGAACGGAAAACACACGCATTAAGCACATACACATAGAAGACAGACTTAGAAAACAATCAGACCTTATATTCAGGACTAATATATACAATATTTTTAGACAGTAATACGACTTGGTGAGAAATAAATTTTTACTATGTTTTTTGAAAAGAGTTAGAGATTTGATTGAGCGTATTGAGGGAGAAAGCCTATTGTAGATACGAGGTCCTAAGATAGAGAAACAACGATTGTAGTGAGAGTGCCTAGAAGAAGAGGAAGGTTCAACTAGTAGAAGGGGATTGTTAGAAGACCTAAGATAAAGATATGAGACTTTATAAGAGAGAAGTACTTTAAGTAAGTACTTTATTTGCGTGTCAGTTTGTGCTATTCTACCGCTTAGTCAATGGATGATCTTGAAGTTGGGTGCTATCTCGTTCTTGAGATCGTTTCATGTTGGGTTTGAAATATTAATTAATTAATTAATTGTCAATTTACGTGTCATCTGATCATGATGAGAGTACATTTCTTGTTTATCATTCATTAATTTTTGTTGGGTTCCGTGGTGTAGTGGTAGCATACCCGCCTCACAAGAAGGAGGTCCGTGGTTCGAATCGCCACGGAGTAGAATGTCATTGGGCGAATTCTATAGTCCATCAGACCCTGTCCACCCAGCAGTAAATGATGGTATTAGATATCAGTCATGTGTTGTGTCATGCATTCTGGGGAGGTGGCCCTCTCTAATACGTCTTCCGTCCTTGTGGCGCCATAACGTGGAAAGGGTCGGTTCTGCGGTGACAGCGAGCTGCACGGGACACACCTGTGTGTGTTCATAAGCTTCGACTTCTTCCCGTGTAGCAACTGTCCCTTAGGCCATTAACCTTTACCCTTTAACACACACATGCACATATACGAATGTATAAAAAACCATATACACCACAGGACAAGACTCTGAAAATGATGTTTTTTAGGTAATATGTATATGTGTATGTATGTGTGTGTGTGTATGTCCGTGTGTCACATATAGGTGATAATTCTGTGGTGTGGAGACGCGGTAGGCGCGTGCTAACGGCCAAACACCTGGTTATCGATTCTGATAGCAGGCTGAGCGTGTTGCAAGATCATTCGCTCAACATCACACGTGTTTTGCCACGTGATTCCGGCAACTACACGTGTACCGTCTCCACGCGGCCCGTGTCGCACGTGCAGCACGTGTTACACGTGCTTTGTAAGTGGCCAAACACACACACATACACACACACACACACACACACACACACACACACACACACACACACATTACATTAGGATATTTATATCGCGCTTTTCATCCAAGGGTCTCAAAAGCGCACACACACATGCACACACTCACACACACGCACACACACACACACACACACACACAAGCAAACAATGGAGTGAACTTGACTAGGATGAGGCTAGGTTATAAATTACTTGTTATATTAGCTACCTGTCTTGTGTTGTTTATCTATGAAGATTGTTGTTATGTTGTTTCGCGTGTTGATTGATTTTGTGTGTTTGAGAATGTTCGTGTGTGTGTGTGCTTGTGTGTGTGTTTGTGTGCTCGTGTGTGAATGATATTGCACTGAAAAGTTATCGGTGGAGTGCAGTAAACGCTTTTACAAAACATTACGCATGTATTCAGTTGGTTTGCATTGACAAATTGCTTCCATCAATTTGGCAAATATAATCAAAAGTTGACTTTGCTCGGCAGATGAACCCCGAGTGAGCGCAGTGCCCACGTCTGGAGTGGTGACCGCAGTCGAAGGTGAAAACGCCACCCTGCAATGCGTGGCCACTGGAAATCCAGCCCCGACGGTCTTCTGGAAGAAGCAGGTGAGACAAAGCTAAAAATCAAGCGAATAAAATAATATAATAATATACGTAATTCTATTAACTTATTCATTTGTTTATTTATATTTATGATTCATTTATCTTAATATGCTTTATTTTATATTTAACTTACGTATTTTTATACTCCTTATACTTCTTGTTCTTGTACTAAATTTCATAGCCTAGACATTATCGATCTTGATATGGTCCGGTTTTGTCGCCTACAGCCGTTCGGTAGAGTGGCTTAATGATGAGCGTATGTACTCACATCTCAAAGATCACGGGTTCGTCTCCCGTACTGTCCATTTCCTTTACAGCAAGCAGTCTATGAGTAGCAGCTATACGTAGATGAAATACCTATGGGCATAGGTAGTCATTTAGTGAATGGGTACCAAATGTGAATCATGGGTTGATGGTTTCTGAGGGTAATGGATTCATTATAATGCGTATTCCGCCTGTGGTGTCACATCATGTCGGTGGTTCTGGTTCTGGGGTGGCAGTTAGTTCAGTGGTTCTAAGCCTGAGTTTGATGGAACCTCTCGGGTTCGGTGAGTGGGGCTCAGGGTTTCGATAGTTTGGTCCACCCACTCGTATGAATCAAGATTAAATACCTCCAATAAGGTTAAAAAATTCTAGGTTGATTGCACACACATGGTTTTAACTGGTAATGAAATTAAATTCAGCCTTCATCTGGTTTGTACATCTGCTACCTGCTCTACACATCCGAGTCACATCTAAGTAATATGCAATTATGCTACGCTACGAGTTTAAGTGGATTTCTCGCTTGAATCGGGATTCATACATAGCAGACCACGAACTCCATTTGTCGAGATAACCGCAAGCTTTGTAGAAAGCTGATGAGTGGCTTCCGTAAGCTGCCTAAGCTTCCGCAAGTTATAAATTACGAACAAGATACAATTAATGCGAGGAAGGGATGTATACAAATACAGATTGTTGTTCCAAAAACCCATGTTGGTGATGTACGTATATCTCTTTGTGTATGTATGTTTGTGTGTAAGTGTGTGTGTTTGTGGGTATGTAAATGTGTGTGTAAGTGTGTATGTGTGTACGCGTGTGTGTAATGTGTGTGTATGTAAGTGTGTGTGTGTATGTGTGTAAGTGTATGTGTGTGTAAGTGTGTGTAAGTGTGTGTATGTGTGTGTTTGTGTGTGTTTGTGTGTGTTTGTGTGAGTCGTTAAGTATGTTTCAACTTTGATCACAGGGACGACATGAATCCAAGGCTTCTCAAAACCAAAATTCGGCATAGAACAATGTTTTCCACTCAAACATACACACAACTTGTTTGTTCTACCAAATTTATTTAGTATTTATTTGATTATTTATTCAATTATTTGATTTTCACGTATTTTCCCAGCTTTTTTCAATTTGAATACATTGAAAACATGGTTATTTTTTTTGTAAACGACAATAATTGTGCCAAGTATGTATGACTGATGTTTAAGCTCATTCAGAAACGGGCAGACATTAAGGCTTTCATTTAATGTTTCTGTCAGAACTCCGCTTCATTTTGACAGCGTTATCATTGACAAACACACAAATTGCCAAATATCACATTTTTGCAGGCAGAAAATATTTTTAGCGCGTTCAAAGTGCATTGGTTTCAAGCGGATCAAACGTAATTCTCGCCCAGATCCAATTTGTGTGTGGTCTTTGTTGTGGCCGTGAAAAAGCGGAGATAATTCGCAACCGATTTCTTCCGATTGTATACGCTTCGATTGATTTAACCCAATACTCTCCGAAATTGCTTCCCAATGAAATTTTGTTTTCACAATAACATGGGCTAATTTCGCGCTCGGAAGTAAGTAATTATATTTTGTTTCCAAATATATTATAATTAATATTTGATGTTTGATAAATCATAGAGAATATTTCACACCATCGAATAAAACCGGAATTGGTTTAAATTTATTACAAATTACTTTATGCAATTCCACACGCCAAAATTTTGCCTGAATGTAATTAATCTAACATGAAAAATATTATTGAAAATTCAAATGGAAATAAATGTGTAGTTAGTGAAATTTTTGAGAATATTTATATTTATATGACATTTGTAAAATTATGAAATACTACAACTCAGACAATTTTAAATTTATTTATTCTGTTAATTATCGTCATAATTTTCGCTTTTATCATAAACTAGCATATAAATCCGCCCGTCGTGCGGGACAACTCAAAACAACACAAATAATCAATTAACAAAATGAAATAATACAATTTTTACTAAATATTTTCGCTCAAACCGCCTCATTTAAACTTGCCCGTCGTGCAGAATGATTCAGAAATCAAACACAATACAAACATGAAAAACAATGAAAAATGGTTAAAGCTTTTCAGCATATTTACAATATACATATATATATATATATATATATATATATATATATATATATATATATATATATATATATATATATATACATATAATATATGTATATCTATGACACGATCATTCCCCAGCTTCGCTTTTTGAGCTATTTTTGTTCAAATTGTGTAAACAATGGGAACAATATAGCCTTTCTATTGAGTATAGTGGAGCCCTAGTTAGCTCGTACGCAATAAAACCACACCATCAATGCTTGAAGCTAATATGATGCATTCTTAATTGTGATTGAGCTTCAGAGAAATTAAATCAGTGTATATTCATGTGTAAAGTGCCCCTGCGAATACTTCATGTGATTTCCAGCAGTATTTCAGAGCATTGTACAGAATTTGTATATTTGGCCAATGCATTTTCAGTCTTGCAGTCATCAAGTCTTGCAAAGTGTATGTTTTGTGTGTGTGCACAACGGCTGTGGTGTATGTGTGTGTGTGTGTATGTGTGTGTGTGTGTTTGTGTGTGTGTATGTGTGTGTGTGTGTGTATGTGCTTGTGTGTGGTTCTGTGTGTGTGTTTGTAGGTGTGTGCGTGTATGTGCATGTGTGTGGTTGTGTGTGTATGTGTATGTGTGTGTATGTGTGTGTGTGTGTCTGAATGTGTGTGGATGTGTGTTTGTGTGTGGTTGTGTGTGTGTGTGTATGTGCTTGTGTGAATGTAAATGTCTTGATGTAATGTAATGTAATGTAATGTGTGGTTGTGTGTACTTGTGTGTATGTAGGTGTGTGTGTGTGTGTATGTGCTTGTGTGTGGTTGTGTGTGTATGTGCGTGCACAAACAAATATATTTGCAAACATGTACACATATTAACAACACTACAATACAATTGAGGCGGCGTTGCCACGAATGACGGCCAGGCTTATTCGCTGCCGAAGCCGTCTCTCGCGGCTCCCCTGAACGCTCCCAGATTCTTCCGCATTTGTGTGTGTGTGTGTGTTTGAGTGTGTTTGTGTGTGTGTATGTGTGTATGTCTTTGTGTGTTTGTGTGTTTGTGTGTGTGTATGTGTGTATGTGTTTGTGTGTGTGTGTGTGTGTTGTGTGTGCTTGTGTTTGTGTATGTGTGTGTGTATTTGTGTTTGTGTGTGTGTTTGTGGGTGTGTTTGTGTGTGAGTGTGTGTGTGTGTGTGTTGTGTGTGCTTGTGTTTGTGTATGTGTGTGTGTGTGTATTTGTGCTTGTGTGTGTGGGGGTGTGTGTTTTAGTGTTTGTGTGCTTGTGTGTGTGTATATATGAGTTTATGTATTTTTGTATTTAACCGTATTTTCGTGCACGTACCTTTGTATTTCAACAGCATATTAGTGAATTGTTTTTAGATACACATACATTGACATAAGCAAGTCCATATGTCTATACATTTGAAGAGACCTTCTTATAGCAGTGAATATTTACGGTCACCTAAAAAGATATCACTATTTTTATTCAATCTTTAGATCAATCAACATATATGAAATCATATAAACCCGCCCGTCATGCAGAACAATTCATAAAATAAAAGGCATACAAAGTCAAAAGCAAACGGTGAAATCAATAGAAATACTAAGTTTGTAAATCTTGATTTTAATCATTGTCAAAATGTTTTTCCTTCAATTCAATTGAATATATTGAGCCTCCAACAGGCTATATATACATAAACATATACACATATACACATACATATATATATGCATATATACACACACACATACACATATATACATTTAAAAACAAACACATACAAGCTATCAAATTGTTCATGAACCTACACGCAATTTAGCGTTTACAGCAGCATTCAAATAGTTCAATACATGCAATATGTTTAATTCAACTGTGAAAGAAGGTGAGAATGTAGCTGTTTCGAGAAGGATTTAAGCGAGGGAGAGGACAGTAGGTGAGTTGAGAGACTATTGTATATGCGAGGAGCAGCGTGTTGGAAGCAGTGTGTAAACCAAGAAGATTCACAGTGACAACGAGGTTCAAGAAGGATTTTAGTTTGTCTTGTATCACGAGGACACGGATGTGGAGAAAGAAGTTCAAGTAAATACTGTGGAGAGTCAGGAGAATGTAAGAGTTTATAGGTGAGAGTGCAGATTTTATGTTGAACGTGATAAGGAATAGGAAGAATACCAAGATCACGTAGATGGGATGATGTGGGATGATGCGGAGGAAGGCGAAGAATGAAGCGGCAGGTTTAATTAAGGATAGATTGTAAAATGTTGATTGACTTCTCTGGAAGATGAAGAAAAAGTGAATTACAGTAGTCAATACGAGCAATGATGAGAGCAGATATCAGAGATTGTGCAATTTATGAATCAAAGTAGGGACGGATGAGGTAGAGGTTTCGAAGGATTAGACGGCAGGTACAGCTGTAGAAGTCAAATGTTTTTGAAATGACAAATAAGGATCTAGTAAGACACCGAAGACAGTTTGCAAAATATGTTTGTAGCTTCACATCGTTCCCCAGCAGTATTTGACCCAGTACTTTTCTGATATTCTAGTTTTACCACTAGGATATATACTGCTAGAAAACTTTAATATATCCCGCTGTCAACTAAACCCGCTCTTCATATGTGCATTACTATTTGCTATTTTACATTGTAAAATGTGCTACATAAACACACACACACACACACAAACACACAAACACACAAACACACACACCCAAACACACAAACAAACACACACACTGCAAGGCTAGAATCACGCACACAGTCTTGTGACCATCACGCCACGTCGAGCGTTCGCAAAGTCTTGCAAAGTGTATGTTTTGTGTGTGTGCACAACGGCTGTGGTGTGTGTGTATGTGTGTGTGTGTGTGTGTGTGTGTGTAGGTGTGTGTGTGTATGTGCTTGTGTGTGGTTCTGTGTGTGTGTTTGTAGGTGTGTGCGTGTATGTGCATGTGTGTGGTTGTGTGTGTATGTGTATGTGTGTGTATGTGTGTGTGTGTGTCTGAATGTGTGGGTGGATGTGTGTTTGTGTGTGGTTGTGTGTGTGTGTGTGTATGTGCTTGTGTGAATGTAAATGTCTTGATGTAATGTAATGTTATGTAATGTGTGGTTGTGTGTGCTTGTGTATATGTAGGTGTGTGTCTGTATGTGCTTGTGTGTGGTTGTGTGTGTATGTGTGTGTATGTGTGTATGTGTGTGCTTGTGTGTGTGTGTGTGTGTGTGTGTGTGTGCGTTTGTGTGTTTGTGTGTTGTGTGTGATTTGTGTTGTGTTGTGTTGTGATTTGTCAATCTGAGTGCATGTCGTTGTATGCTTGCTGTGTTGTCTTAATGTGTTGTATGTTGTGTTGTCTTCTGTGCTGTATGTCTACTGTGCTATCTTATTCAATATGTATGTGTGTGTGCGTGTGTATTTTTGTGTTTCTGAGTATGTAAACGTGAGTGTATGTTTGTGTTTGTGCGTATATGTACTTGTTTGTTTTGTGTGTGTGTGTTTGTGTGTGTGTGTGTGTGTGTGTGTGTGTGTGTGTGTGTGTGTGTGTGTGTGTGTGTGTGTGTGTGTGTGTGTGTGTGTGTGTGTGTGTATTTTCGTCTTTCTCTCTCGGTGAATTCCTTGCGTCTAAAAGCGCAAGTATTCTCCTATCCTGAAAAAACCTAACCTTGATCCCAATTGTTTGTCTAACTATCGTCCCATCTCTAGAATTCCTTGGCTATCCAAATCGCTTGAAATGGCCGCTTATGTCCAGATTTCGGACTACCTTGAGCGCCATGATCTATTTCTCCCTGAACAATCAGGCTTCCGTAGTTTTCACTCAACAGAAACCTCGCTTCTCTTCCTCTATGACTCTATTCTTAAATCTACTCTTGCTTTTAAGGATGTTCTTCTCATTCAACTGGACTTCTCTGCGGCTTTTGAAACTTTTGATCATCTAATTCTACTCAATACTCTATCCAACCTAGGTATTTGTGGCGCTGTACTATCATTATTCCGCTCTTATCTTCTTTCACGATCTCAGCTTGTTTGTACCAGTGATTCTTGTAGTGAGTCTTTCCCACTCTCATACGGTGTCCCACATGGGTCCGTCCTAGGCCCTCTCCTTTTTAATATTTAGTTAACCTCCATAGGTGAAATCCTTCATCGTCATGATGTCACTTTCCAAATCTTTGCGGAAGACATCCAAATTATTCTCTCGTCTGATACTATTTACCAATCTTCTGTTTCTTCTCTCTTGGATGACATTGAAACCTGGTTTTTGTCCCACCATCTCAAGCTCAATCCGGAAAAATGATCGTGAAAAATGATCTCTATAATTCCTTGTTATTGCTTATACTAGTGCATTATATACATATAGCTGGTGTTTTCTGCATTACACCGATATTACAGCTCATCTTCTATCTATGCTCTGCTACGTATTATTCCTAGTACTTTAACCAGACAATTTGCAAAATATGCTTGTAGCTTCACATCGTTCCCCAGCATTATTTGACCCAGTACTTTTCTGTTATTCTAGTTTTACCACTAGGATGTTTACTGCTAGATAACTATCATATATCCCGCTGTCAATTAAACCCGATCTTAATATGTGCATTACTCTTTGCTACATTACATTGTAAAATGTGCTACACACACACACAAACACACACACACACACACACACACACAAACACACTCACAAACACACACACACACACACACACATACACACATATACACTGAACAATGGCCATACACACACACAACAGTGGCTACACACACAAAAAAACACACACACATACACACACACAGTCAAACACACACACACACACACACTCCAACTATATTTTGTTCCAGAATAGATCGTTGAGCTACTCCTTACCGCCAATTCCTATTAATGATGAAGTTCTTCTGCCAGTGAAATGTACAACAATTTTGGGAGTAATAATCGACGAAAATTTAAATTTTAAGCATCATATAGATGCGACCTGTACCAAATTGTCCAAAATTACTGGGGTTATGTATAGGGTGAGACACCTTTCCACAGTTGAAGGCATGATAAGTATATACTACGGCCTTTTCTATCCTCATCTGATATATTGTGTTCCAATCTGGGCCTGTACCTGGCAATCCTTTTTACGTCGAGTCACCTTGGTCCAAAGCAGATTCTTTCGCTGCATATTCTCCCTAAAAAAGTTTGATTCAATCACAGAAAATGTTAACGAATTCAAGCTACATAATTTCACTTCCATCCACAAACTATTCACCCTGTTACTAATCTTTCGTGACCTACATCGAGGCAGCACGTTCCAAATATGAGCCAACGTCTCACATACACGCAATAACAACATGGACATTAATTGTCCTGCGTTTAGAACAATATTGTTTAAAAATAGTCTTTTTTATTTTGGTCCGAATCTGTTCAATAGTCTTCCTCAACGTCTGAAATCTCTTCCAGCTACAAATATATCACTGATCAAAAAGTATATCAAGAAATATTTGTTGGATTTACAGTGTACTCAGTAACCTTAGGAGATTGAATTCGCAGTTTTGCTTGAGCGATTTCTGCTTATTGTGTGTGTGTATGCTTCTGACAATTGTGTTTGTACTTTTGGATGAATGATATATAATCCCACTTTGCATAGTGTTGTCTTTTTCGATTGTCACATTGTCCAAAACCTTCACGTCTGCTATTGTACTAACTTTCATGTCCGCTAAGGAGGAGCTCATGCTCGGCGGACATTTGTCACCTTGATTTGCTCTTATTTTCTTATTATTGTATTGTTTGTGTGTGACAATGAATTTACAATTTATAGTTTACAATTTACACACACACACACACACACACACACACACTGCAAGGCTAGAATCACGCACACAGTCATGTGACCATCACGCCACGTCGAGCGTTCGCAAAGTCTTGCAAAGTGTATGTTTTGTGTGTGTGCACAACGGCTGTGGTGTGTGTGTGTGTGTGTGTGTGTGTGTGTGTGTGTAGGTGTGTGTGTGTGTGTAGGTGTGTGTGTGTATGTGCTTGTGTGTGGTTCTGTGTGTGTGTTTGTAGGTGTGTGCGTGTATGTGCATGTGTGTGGTTGTGTGTGTATGTGTATGTGTGTGTATGTGTGTGTGTATGAATGTGTGGGTGGATGTGTGTTTGTGTGTGGTTGTGTGTGTGTGTGTGTGTGTATGTGCTTGTGTGAATGTAAATGTCTTGATGTCATGTAATGTAATGTAATGTGTGGTTGTGTGTGCTTGTGTGTATGTAGGTGTGTGTCTGTATGTTCTTGTGTGTGGTTGTGTGTGTATGTGTGTGTATGTGTGTATGTGTGTGCTTGTGTGTGTGTGTGTGTGCGTTTGTGTGTTTGTGTGTTGTGTGTGATTTGTGTTGTGTTGTGTTGTGATTTGTCAATCTGAGAGCATGTCGTTGTATGCTTGCTGTGTTGTCTTAATGTGTTGTATTTTGTGTTGTCTTCTGTGCTGTATGTCTACTGTGCTATCTTATTTAATATGTATGTGTGTGTGCGTGTGTATTTTTGTGTTTCTGAGTATGTAAACGTGAGTGTATGTTTGTGTTTGTGCGTATATGTACTTGTTTGTTTTGTGTGTGTGTGTTTGTGTATGTGTGTGTGTGTGTGTGTGTGTGTGTGTGTGTGTGTGTGTGTGTGTGTGTGTGTGTGTGTGTGTGTGTGTGTGTGTGTGTGTATTTTCGTCTTTCTCTCTCGGTGAATTCCTTGCGTCTAAAAGCGCAAGTATTCTCCCTATCCTGAAAAAACCTAACCTTGATCCCAATTGTTTGTCTAACTATCGTCCCATCTCTAGAATTCCTTGGCTATCCAAATCGCTTGAAATGGCCGCTTATGTCCAGATCTCGGACTACCTTGAGCGCCATGATCTATTTCTCCCTGAACAATCAGGCTTCCGTAGTTTTCACTCAACAGAAACCTCGCTTCTCTTCCTCTATGACTCTATTCTTAAATCTACTCTTGCTTTTAAGGATGTTCTTCTCATTCAACTGGACTTCTCTGCGGCTTTTGAAACTTTTGATCATCTAATTCTACTCAATACTCTATCCAACCTAGGTATTTGTGGCGCTGTACTATCATTATTCCGCTCTTATCTTCTTTCACGATCTCAGCTTGTTTGTACCAGTGATTCTTGTAGTGAGTCTTTCCCACTCTCATACGGTTTTCCACATGGGTCCGTCCTAGGCCCTCTCCTTTTTAATATTTTGTTAACCTCCATAGATGAAATCCTTCATCGTCATGATGTCACTTTCCAAATCTTTGCGGATGACATCCAAATTATTCTCTCGTCTGATACTATTTACCAATCTTCTGTTTCTTCTCTCTTGGATGACATTGAAACCTGGTTTTTGTCCCACCATCTCAAGCTCAATCCGGAAAAATGATCGTGAAAAATGATCTCTATAATTCCTTGTTATTGCTTATACTAGTGCATTATATACATATAGCTGGTGTTTTCTGCATTACACCGATATTACAGCTCATCTTCTATCTATGCTCTGCTACGTATTATTCCTAGTACTTTAACCAGACAATTTGCAAAATATATTTGTAGCTTCACATCGTTCCCCAGCATTATTTGACCCAGTACTTTTCTGTTATTCTAGTTTCACCACTAGGATATCTACTGCTAGAAACTTTAATGTATCCCGCTGTCAACTAAGCCCGCTCAATTTTTATTATTCCAGACAATTTTTATTATTTGCTCATTCAAAGTATGGCTAACACATAACAAACGGCATACACTTCAAACGAGTAAAACTGTACACATGGCAATCGGCACAGCGATTGTGAGAAACACTTATTATGACGGCATAGGTCAAATGTACATAGGTGAAACATGGGTGAATCGGGGTACTTATATACGTTGAAAAACGCAGTGCAGAGGCAGCTGGTTAGAAGAAGAAGGTGAAACGTAGACGCAGTATTGCTAGCTGGTCACGGTGGGTGCCACCGTTCCGATGGCCGTCTGACTGGTCTGACGTGTCTAACCCGACTGACGCCACTCCGTTGGCGGGCCAACGGCCCATCGCCACTGAGTGGCGTTGTTGTGGGTCTTGACGGGGCGTCAGCCGGGTTGACGCGTGATGGAACATAGGCCATTCGGAACGGTTGCTGAAACGCACGTGTGTTAAAGAGTGGTAACAAGGCTGAGGAGACACGACGGCGACTGAGGTTATATAGGACAGCTACATTGTCAGTTATGATTAAAGGGCAGGAATATCCGCTTACGTATGCTGCAATCAGGCCCAATAAAGCAGCCCGCTGTTCCGCATCATAAATGTGGGTGCTGTGCGTGTTCGGAACCGTCCATGTTTGTCCTGTTGGTGTAGCGAGCCCTATAGCTGCTTGTGAGGCGTCCGTGGCCACAAGGCAGTCGACCGCTGGCACCGGGTGCACAGGGTGAATATGGCTGAGCATGGTGCTTGCCGCGGCGAGCCGTGTAGGCTGGAACAAGGCGAGCGAGGCGTACGTCGTCGGTATACGCAGTGTGCGGCACAAAAATGACAAATAGCCTGCCAATCGGCGTCTCCATGAGTAGGGCTGCGTCGGTGCCATCTGACAAGCACACTGTAGTTGGTGCTTCACGCGGGGTGTAATGTCAATGGATGCTTGTGGTCCGCCGGTGATCGTAAATCCTAAAAACTCAATCCTGTCAGTGGGTTGAAAGCAAGATTTGTTCATATTTAACTGAACCTGCCATTGAGTGAGGTATGTGTGTACCTGACGCAGTTGTGCGGTTGGGCCGATAACCAGGAAGTCATCCAGATATGCCAGACACCGTAGATGCAGCGTGTTCTCCAAGGCGCGAGCTATGGCCATGCTGACCGTTTGCATAATTGCTGGTGCAGAGGCGAGGCCCATCGGAAGGCGTTGCCATTGGTACATGCGTTGTCGGTACGATACATTTAACAGCGACGACAATCCCGGATGTAACGGCAGCTGAAAAAATCCGTGGCGCAGGTCGAATTTGACCATACGCCAGGATGGATGAGCTGCCAATAGGGTCACGGCGTCAGCCGGACGCGGGAGTCGTATGCTGTAATGTGAGATGTGTGGCGTCAATGGTGAGAGATCATATAATACTCGAGCGGTTCCGTTCGGCTTGGCAATGGCGAAAAGGCGAAAAACTGGTCCGTGGCGAGTAGAGGTTTCGGCCAGGATATTATTGCGCACTAGTTGTGGTATAAGCTGATCAAGAAAAGTCGTTGGCTTAGTTGTTTTCCACGTACCTCGCGCCGTCGGGACGATAGTCGTGCGTATGCCCTGTGTAAGCATGTTGCGAACGTGAGCCGGGTAAAATGGTTGCGCCGGCAAGGTTCGCAACCCCTGCATGTCCGGTAAAGTGAGCTGACGGTATCGCCGTGCAGTCGGTGGTTGCAAACATGGCAATAAAGACGGTTGATCGGTAGCGCTGGTCTGTGACGCAGGCGAGGATGATGCCGGAGTTTCGGCCTGTAGTTCGTTGGCGATGGCTTGACGCTCATGCCATTGGAAAGACATAATCATTCCGTGGTCCGTGATGTGGCGGTCGCGTGTGACGGGATCCAGGAGATCTGCAGGAAGGTCCTCTAACGCCTCTGCTGCGGCATTAACGGCGTCGTCGCTCAGATGCGTGCTCAGAAGGTCGTCGAGCCAATTGGATGATGTCGGTAATAGATCATGATACGTAGGTGACGTATTCGGACTGCGCAGCAGTGAAGTTACTGGCTGGCCATCTGGCAAGCCGTCGGCGAGTGGCGCGAGGCTGGCCAGCTGCTCCCAGACCGCCTCAAGGGCGACCTGGGGATTGACGAGGTCGTAGACTGGGCTTGAGCCCCTTTCCACGACCGCGTGGGAACCGTCGTCCAGGGGAGCGAGGTTGTCGACGTGTGGGGTATCGTCGACTTGGTGGTTGTAGATGTTCTGCGGGAACATCTAGGTCGAGCAAGCGTGCCTCGGCGGAGTTTTCTGAATGTATCGCCGCAGTCCACCCGTACAATGCTGCCGTTAGCAGGGTCTTCAGTCGGCTTTTAAACCAGTGCTGCTCCCCGCTAGGCAACTGGTGGTAGACCGTTGAGAGATTGAGGATGGCCCTGTACTCGTGGAGATCTCGTTGTTTTAGAGTCACTCGGCGAGCGTCAACGTACTCCCTCAAGCGGGCCGCCCACCGTGTCACGGCGCGGCTCCCCTGAGCGCTCCCAGATTCTTCCGCATTTGTGTGTTAGTGTGTGTGTATGTGTGCTTGTTTTTTTGTTGTTTTTGTGTGTGTGTGTGACACAAACAAATATATTTACAAACGCGTACACATATTCACAATACTACTATAAAACAATGGAGGAGGCGTTGCCACGAATGACGGCCAGGCTTATTCGCTGCCGAAGCCAGGCCGTCTCTCGCGGCTCCCCTGAACGCTCGCTGATTCTGCCGTCCAGGAGCTTCACGAAGTCGTCCAGGGATTCCCCCATCACGCCGGTGGTCTCGATGGCCAGCGGCACGAAATTGTACCGCTGGCACAGTTCTGAGTAGCGCCGCCGCTTTCGGACTTCCGCTGCCTGCGCTGCTGCCCCGGGAGTGACCGCGCCGTCCAGCAGATGTGTGTCACAGAACGTGTTGACGCAGGTCACAACCCAGAGCAGCGACTTGCCGTGCCGCACCGGGAACACGGTGATTCCGTCCGGTCGGCGGCCGTCGCCGCGGTCAAGGCCTCGTGACTCCAGCACCGCGGCGATTCCTGCCGACGCCAAACTGTGGCGAATGATGTTGTTCAGCGCCGTGTGGCGTGGCAGGCGGCCGGCATTGCGACTGCAGGAGAGGCTATGGTGGCCCCACCTGTCAGTTGTGGCACCTTCAGCGACACCTGTGCGGCTCTTGCACTGCGGCACCAAGTCGCAACGCCACGCCGACTCGGACAGCTTCGTCTGGCAGCAGCAAGCCGAGGCTGGCGACAGGCAGCGCTGACAGCCAAGCGCCACTGTGAGGAGCGGCCGCGGCCAGGAGACGGGCTCGGCACAGCTGGTTCGCGCTTCCGAGGAGATGTTGTTGGCGGACGGAGGAAGATCGGTCGTCTAAGTGGCACTGGTGCAGTGGCTCGCTCGTGCTGAAGTCCGGGCACATGGTGTCCACGAGCTCCTCGATGGCTGCCACCAGAGAGCAGGGTCTGTCACCGCTTGTGCGGTGGTTAATGAGACAGACCAAGTCTCTGGTAGCTTCCAGCGAGGCGATGTGGGCAGGTAGTGCCACGTCGCTCAGCCGTCTGGCTCCGATACCTCCGTGGCGGACCGGAAGAGAAGCCTGCAGCCACTGTGCGTCTGACATGGCGACATTGCAGCAATCGCTGATGGCCGATCTCAGCTGCTCGTCGATGTCACCCATTTTTTCGCGGGCCTGGTACGCCGGCGCTGCTCTCAGTAGGTATATTGCCCGCGGAACCGATGCGTACCTGCTGATAAAAAACAGCGCCGGGTGCGAGCCGATGTTGACTGAGCACTGGATCAGCAGGGACGTTTGGTCCTCGATTCTGTTGAGCGCCTCTGCAATGCCGCCCGTCTGCACTGGTGCGCCGAGCAGATGGAGGTCGGAGAGCTGCGTGACTGTGGCCGAGGCAAGCAGTGATGTGGCGGCCGCGCTCGAGTCTTCGGTATCTGCTGGTCGTGTGTCAGTGGCTGGACCCAGACTGACGACTTCGCATTTGCCGGCGTTTAGCTCGAGGCCGATGCTGCCGAGGGCCGGGATCAGGCGGCTTACGTCTGTAAGCACCACTTCCCTGGGGCCTGCCAGTGTGGCGTCGTCCAGGTACCACAGGTTCAATGACGACTGGAGAGACTGGGCCACTGGGTCGACGGCGAGGGCGAACATGATGGGCCCGAGCGGGTCTCCCTGCTGTACACCGCGACAGGACCAGATTCGCGTGGTGCCGTGGTACAGTGGGGTTGGCTGGCCGTACGCCTGCTGGACGAGCGGCAATGCTGCGGGGAAACGACGGGCGACTTCGTCGAGCAGCGCGCGCCAACTGATGGTGTTGAAGGCGTTGGTCACATCCAGCTTCAGCAGAATGTGACCATGCCGACCGTTAGCCTCATTGACGAAAGCGCGCGTGGCGTGCACGGCCGCTTCGCAGCCCAGCTTGCACCCCACTCCGAGCTGAAGGGGGCGCAACTGCTGTGCGACTGCGCTCGTCATTTCGCCAGCGATCAGCTTGCTGGCGAGGCGCCGCAAAACACTGCCGACGGCTACTGGGCGCAGCCCGCCGGACTTCTTGCGCAATGCGATTAGTCGCGCGCTGTAGAATGCGCCGAGCACGAAGTCCGGGATGCGACCATGTACACAACAGTTGCACAGCTGCGTCAGTGCCTTCAGCAGCTGGTCACCCGCTTCAGCCGTCTGTGGCTCGATGAGCTGGCGGAGATGTAGCGGCCGTATTCCGTCCAGTCCTCCCGATGAGCCTTTGGGCATCGAGTGCACGACGGAGCGGATCTCGTGCTCCTCAAAAATCGGCAGTGTTCCGGCGTCATGCATCTGCAGCTGCTCGTCCGGCAATGCAGGCGGGTGGTTGCGCTCGAGCTCGGCGGTCACTGCCTCGTCGTCCCCGGCCAAGCAGTCGCTGGATGTCAGCAGGCGGAGCGCTGCACCAATGTCTCCATCGGCGCACTTGGCTCTGACGCCGCGGGATCTGGCCTCGTCTTCGTCGTGCTGTGATCGCCCTCGGTTTTGTGTGCCCCGCTTCTTCCTTGCTGCTGCGTCGGAGCTGATCGGACCCGTCAAGGCGTATGACAGCAGCTTCCACCAGGCCGAGAGGGAGCGCTGTTCCAGAGCCGCCGTGATGTGCTGTGCGAGGTCGGCTGCCACCCGATGACGCAGCGCATGTGGGACATGCTGACGCACTCGGCGTTGCTCTCTGAGCTGGGCAAGCGCCGCAGCCAGGTCTGTCGGAGTAGTGGTGTTACCGTCGGCTGGCGGGTCCACGTCGCCATCCGCACCGCGGCTCTGCATGCACGCCCCGCAATGCCAAACCGGCAAGACGTCGGCTTGTGCCCGGGTGATTCCCACGCAAGTGAGGTGGAATAACCGCTCACATTTCGCGCAGGAAATCACCCGCCTTTTGCTGTTGGCAGCGCCGCAGTTATGGCACGGCTGCGCGGGGTCTGATCCCGTGTCTGCGCTGGGGGCCCGCTCGGCCTGAATTCCGACAGCTTGGCAACGGGCTAGACGGCATGGCGCACACGATCTGTCGTGCGGAGTGAGACGGCAGCTGCCTCCACGGTCGCACTCTCTCCTCCGCACGCCGCTGTCCTGGTGCCGCCGCCAGAATGCGTCGCATGCTCTGCAGAGAGCCACATCATTGTGCGTCTGTCGCACTCCGTTTGTGGAGTCACAAACAGCGCACGACAAATGATGTAGCTCTTGCGTCATTGCAGGCTACAATTACACCAAACTATATACACACATTATTCAATATATACGAATTTCACTGGCACAATGTGGGTGGTCGATAACTAGAAAGGTGGGTATGACTAGAAGGGGAAACGCTGGCACAATAAACACACTGGCTGTGTGCTTGTGTGTGTGTGTGTGTGTGTGTGTGTTTGAGTGTGTTTGTGTGTGTGTATGTGTGTATGTGTTTGTGTGTGTGTGTGTGTGTTGTGTGTGCTTGTGTTTGTGTATGTGTGTGTGTGTGTGTATTTGTGCTTGTGTGTGTGGGGGTGTGTGTTTTAGTGGTTGTGTGTTTGTGTGTGTGTGTGTATATATGAGGTTATGTATTTTTGTATTTAAGCGTATTTTTGTGCACGTACCTTTGTATTTGAACAGCATATTAGTGAATTGTTTTAAGAAACACATTCATTGACATTAGCAAGTCCATATGTCTATACAGTTGGAAAGACGTGGATCCTCTTATAGCAGTGCATATTTCCGGTCACCTAAAAAGAGATCATTATTTTTATTCAACCTTTAGATCAATCAACATATATAAAATCATATAAACCCGCCCGTCATGCGGAACAATTCATAAAACAAAAGGCATACAAAGTCAAAAGCAAACGGAGAAATCAATAGAAATACTAAATTTGTAAATCTTGATTTTAATTATTGTCAAAATGTTTTTCCTTCAACCCGGCTCACATTTATACCCGCCCATCGTGCATAATAATTCAGAAATTAAGCACGAAGCAAACACAGTGAAAAATGATCTCTCTATAATTCCTTGTTAATGCTTATGCTAGTGCATTATATACATATAGCTGGTGTTTTCTGCATTACACCGATATTACAGCTCATATGCTATCTATGCTCTGCTACGTATTATTCCTAGTTCTTTTTAACCAGAGTGTTTGCAAAACATATTTGTAGCTTCACATCGTTCTCCAGCGTTATTTGACCCAGTACTTTTCTGTTATTCTAGTTTTACCACTAGGATGTTTACTGCTAGAAAACTATCATATATCCCGCTGTCAATTAAACCCGATCTTAATATGTGCATTACTCTTTGCTACATTACATTGTAAAATGTGCTACACACACACACAAGCACACACACACACATACACACAAACACACTCACAAACACACACACACACACACACACACATACACACATATACACTGAACAATGGCCATACACACACACACAACAGTGGCTACACACACAAAAAACACACACACATACACACACACACAGTCAAACACACACACACACACACTCCAACTATATTTTGTTCTAGAATAGATCGTTGAGCTACTCCTTACCGCCAATTCCTATTAATGATGAAGTTCTTCTGCCAGTGAAATGTACAACAATTTTGGGAGTAATAATCGACGAAAATATAAATTTTAAGCATCATATAGATGCGACCTGTACCAAATTGTCCAAAATTACTGGGGTTATGTATAGGGTAAGACACCTTTCAACAATTGAAGGCATGATAAGTATATACTACGGCCTTTTCTATCCTCATCTGATATATTGTGTTCCAATCTGGGCCTGTACCTGGCAATCCTTTTTACGTCGAGTCACCTTGGTCCAAAGCAGATTCTTTCGCTGCATATTCTCCCTAAAAAAGTTTGATTCAATCACAGAAAATGTTAACGAATTCAAGCTACATAATTTCACTTCCATCCACAAACTATTCACCCTGTTACTAATCTTTCGTGACCTACATCGAGGCAGCACGTTCCAAATAAGAGCCAACGTCTCACATACACGCAGTAACAACATGGACATTAATTGTCCTGCGTTTAGAACAATATTGTTTAAAAATAGTCTTTTTTATTTTGGTCCGAATCTGTTCAATAGTCTTCCTCAACGTCTGAAATCTCTTCCAGCTACAAATATATCACTGATCAAAAAGTATATCAAGAAATATTTGTTGGATTTACAGTGTACTCAGTAACCTTAGGAGATTGAATTCGCAGTTTTGCTTGAGCGATTTCTGCTTATTGTGTGTGTGTATGCTTCTGACAATTGTGTTTGTACTTTTGGATGAATGATATATAATCCCACTTTGCATAGTGTTGTCTTTTTCGATTGTCACATTGTCCAAAACCTTCACGTCTGCTATTGTACTAACTTTCATGTCCGCTAAGGAGGAGCTCATGCTCGGCGGACATTTGTCACCTTGATTTGCTCTTATTTTCTTATTATTGTATTGTTTGTGTGTAACAATGAATTTACAGTTTACAATTTACAATTTACACACACACACACACACACACACACACACACACACACACACACACACACACACACACACACACACACACACACACTGCAAGGCTAGAATCACGCACACAGTCATGTGACCATCACGCCACGTCGAGCGTTCGCAAAGTCTTGCAAAGTGTATGTTTTGTGTGTGTGCACAACGGCTGTGGTGTGTATGTGTGTATGTGTGCTTGTGTGTGTGTGTGTAGGTGTGTGTGTGTATGTGCTTGTGTGTGGTTCTGTGTGTGTGTTTGTAGGTGTGTGCGTGTATGTGCATGTGTGTGGTTGTGTGTGTATGTGTATGTGTGTATGTGTGTGTGTCTGAATGTGTGGGTGGATGTGTGTTTGTGTGTGGTTGTGTGTGTGTGTGTGTGTGTATGTGCTTGTGTGAATGTAAATGTCTTGATGTCATGTAAGGTAATGTAATGTGTGGTTGTGTGTGCTTGTGTGTATGTAGGTGTGTGTCTGTGTGTTCTTGTGTGTGGTTGTGTGTGTATGTGTGTGTATGTGTGTATGTGTGTGCTTGTGTGTGTGTTTGGTTTGGTTTTCATTAAGGACACACAAATTCTCAGCGGAATTCGATCGGCCCTCGAAATATTCTTCAATGATGAATGTTATTTATATACGTTTGTCGAGGCCTGTCGTTCTCAAATAGATGAATATTTGTCGCATGATGAAATGAGCTTCTTGCGTCTGTGTCGCCCCTCCGAGTAGTGTTGCTGTGTCCACCGTTTCGATGGAGCGATGCTGTAGTCGTTGAAGAAGTCGTCTTCTTTGATCTCTGTATTTCCAGCAATCAAAGAGAGCGTGGTGGACCGTTTCATCGACGCCATCGCAATGTGGACACGAGGATGTTGCTGAGAGTCCCAGTCTAGCCATGTGTTGGTTGAGGCGTGTGTGTCCCGAGCGAAGTCTGAATAAACTGACGGCTAGTTCTCTGTTGCTGGTGAGCGACCAGATGGTCTCGGTTGATCGGACGCGATAAATGTTCTGCAGCAGTTCTGGTAGTGATTGAAGGTTGCGCTGATAGCAGGCCGTTGTCAGTCTTCTCCTATATTCATCGCGTATGCTCTCCCATGTGGTGATCGTGGAAATATTTTGTGCTGCTGTCAATGCTCGTTTGGCGGCTCTATCAACCATTTCGTTTCCGGCTATACCTTTATGAGCTGGGACGTATTGGAGAACTATTTGTCGGTCACTGTTATTTATTGTGTGGAGAAGGTCATGGATTTGGAATATCAAACCTCGTAAATATCTTGGGTCTCTATTTTTTATGAGATATAGGCCACTCTTGCAGTCTGTATATATGACAAATCGGTCGTATTGTGAATTTTGAATATGTATGAGTTTGATTGCTTGGTATATAGCGAAAATTTCCGCATGGGCTATCGATGATCCTCCAGGAAGTTTCCAAGTATCAGTATAGTTAATGGTTTGGGCGAAAAGAGCTGCTGATGTGTGTGTGTGTGTGTGTGCGTTTGTGTGTTTGTGTGTTGTGTGTGATTTGTGTTGTGTTGTGTTGTGATTTGTCAATCTGAGAGCATGTCGTTGTATGCTTGCTGTGTTGTCTTAATGTGTTGTATTTTGTGTTGTCTTCTGTGCTGTATGTCTACTGTGCTATCTTATTCAATATGTATGTGTGTGTGCGTGTGTATTTTTGTGTTTCTGAGTATGTAAACGTGAGTGTATGTTTGTGTTTGTGCGTATATGTACTTGTTTGTTTTGTGTGTGTGTGTTTGAGTGTGTGTATGTGTGTGTGTGTGTGTGTGTGTGTGTGTGTGTGTGTGTGTGTGTGTGTGTGTGTGTGTGTGTGTGTGTGTGTGTGTGTGTGTGTGTGTATTTTCGTCTTTCTCTCTCGGTGAATTCCTTGCGTCTAAAAGCGCAAGTATTCTCCCTATCCTGAAAAAACCTAACCTTGATCCCAATTGTTTGTCTAACTATCGTCCCATCTCTAGAATTCCTTGGCTATCCAAATCGCTTGAAATGGCCGCTTATGTCCAGATCTCGGACTACCTTGAGCGCCATGATCTATTTCTCCCTGAACAATCAGGCTTCCGTAGTTTTCACTCAACAGAAACCTCGCTTCTCTTCCTCTATGACTCTATTCTTAAATCTACTCTTGCTTTTAAGGATGTTCTTCTCATTCAACTGGACTTCTCTGCGGCTTTTGAAACTTTTGATCATCTAATTCTACTCAATACTCTATCCAACCTAGGTATTTGTGGCGCTGTACTATCATTATTCCGCTCTTATCTTCTTTCACGATCTCAGCTTGTTTGTACCAGTGATTCTTGTAGTGAGTCTTTCCCACTCTCATACGGTGTCCCACATGGGTCCGTCCTAGGCCCTCTCCTTTTTAATATTTAGTTAACCTCCATAGATGAAATCCTTCATCGTCATGATGTCACTTTCCAAATCTTTGCGGATGACATCCAAATTATTCTCTCGTCTGATACTATTTACCAATCTTCTGTTTCTTCTCTCTTGGATGACATTGAAACCTGGTTTTTGTCCCACCATCTCAAGCTCAATCCGGAAAAATGATCGTGAAAAATGATCTCTATAATTCCTTGTTATTGCTTATACTAGTGCATTATATACATATAGCTGGTGTTTTCTGCATTACACCGATATTACAGCTCTATCTATGCTCTGCTACGTATTATTCCTAGTACTTTTTAACCAGGCAGTTTGCAAAATATGCTTGTAGCTTCACATCGTTCCCCAGCATTATTTGACCCAGTACTTTTCTGTTATTCTAGTTTCACCACTAGGCTATCTACTGCTAGAAACTTTAATGTATCCCGCTGTCAACTAAGCCCGCTCTTCATATGTGCATTACTCTTTGCTACATTACATTGTAAAATGTGCTACATAAACACACAAACACACAAACACAAACACACACACAAACACACACACACACACACACAAACAAACACACAAACAAACACACACACTGCAAGGCTAGAATCACGCACACAGTCATGTGACCATCACGCCACGTCGAGCGTTCGCAAAGTCTTGCAAAGTGTATGTTTTGTGTGTGTGCACAACGGCTGTGGTGTGTGTATATGTGTGTGTGTGTGTGTGTGTGTGTGTGTGTGTGTGTGTGTGTGTGTGTGTGTTTGTGTGTGTGTAGGTGTGTGTGTGTGTGTGTATGTGCTTGTGTGTGGTTCTGTGTGTGTATGTAGGTGTGTGCGTGTATGTGCATGTGTGTGGTTGTGTGTGTATGTGTATGTGTGTGTATGTGTGTGTGTGTGTGTGTGTCTGAATGTGTGTGTGGATGTGTGTTTGTGTGTGGTTGCGTGTGTGTGTATGTGCTTGTGTGAATGTAAATGTCTTGATGTAATGTAATGTAATGTAATGTGTGGTTGTGTGTACTTGTGTGTATGTAGGTGTGTGTGTGTATGTGCTTGTGTGTGGTTGTGTGTGTATGTGCGTGCACAAACAAATATATTTGCAAACATGTACACATATTAACAACACTACAAAACAATGGAGGCGGCGTAGCCACGAATGACGGCCAGGCTAATTCGCTTCCGAAGCCAGGCAGTCTCTCGCGGCTCCCCTGAGCGCTCCCAGATTCTTCCGCATTTGTGTGTTAGTGTGTGTGTATGTGTGCTTGTTTTTTTGTTGTTTTTTTTGTGTGTGTGACACAAACAAATATATTTACAAACGCGTACACATATTCACAATACTACTATAAAACAATGGAGGAGGCGTTGCCACGAATGACGGCCAGGCTTATTCGCTGCCGAAGCCAGGCCGTCTCTCGCGGCTCCCCTGAACGCTCGCTGATTCTGCCGTCCAGGAGCTTCACGAAGTCGTCCAGGGATTCCCCCATCACGCCGGTGGTCTCGATGGCCAGCGGCACGAAATCGTACCGCTGGCACAGTTCTGAGTAGCGCCGCCGCTTTCGGACTTCCGCTGCCTGCGCTGCTGCCCCGGGAGTGACCGCGCCGTCCAGCAGATGTGTGTCACAGAACGTGTTGACGCAGGTCACAACCCAGAGCAGCGACTTGCCGTGCCGCACCGGGAACACGGTGATTCCGTCCGGTCGGCGGCCGTCGCCGCGGTCAAGGCCTCGTGGCTCCAGCACCGCGGCGATTCCTGCCGACGCCAAACTGTGGCGAATGATGTTGTTCAGCGCCGTGTGGCGTGGCAGGCGGCCGGCATTGCGACTGCAGGAGAGGCTATGGTGGCCACACCTGTCAGTTGTGGCACCGCAGCGACACCTGTGCGGCTCTTGCACTGCGGCACCAAGTCGCAACGCCACGCCGACTCGGACAGCTTCGTCTGGCAGCAGCAAGCCGAGGCTGGCGACAGGCAGCGCTGACAGCCAAGCGCCACTGTGAGGAGCGGCCGCGGCCAGGAGACGGGCTCGGCACAGCTGGTTCGCGCTTCCGAGGAGATGTTGTTGGCGGACGGAGGAAGATCGGTCGTCTAGGTGGCACTGGTGCAGTGGCTCGCTCGTGCTGAAGTCCGGGCACATGGTGTCCACGAACTCCTCGATGGCTGCCACCAGAGAGCAGGGTCTGTCACCGCTTGTGCGGTGGTTAATGAGACATACCAAGTCTCTGGTAGCTTCCAGCGAGGCGATGTGGGCAGGTAGTGCCACGTCGCTCAGCCGTCTGGCTCCGATACCTCCGTGGCGGACCGGAAGAGAAGCCTGCAGCCACTGTGCGTCTGACATGGCGACATTGCAGCAATCGCTGATGGCCGATCTCAGCTGCTCGTCGATGTCACCCATTTTTTCGCGGGCCTGGTACGCCGGCGCTGCTCTCAGTAGGTATATTGCCCGCGGAACCGATGCGTACCTGCTGATAAAAAAACAGCGCTGGTTGCGAGCCGATGTTGACTTAGCACTGGATCAGCAGGGACGTTTGGTCCTCGATTCTGTTGAGCGCCTCTGCAATGCCGCCCGTCTGCACTGGTGCGCCGAGCAGATGGAGGTCGGAGAGCTGCGTGACTGTGGCCGAGGCAAGCAGTGATGTGGCGGCCGCGCTCGAGTCTTCGGTATCTGCTGGTCGTGTGTCAGTGGCTGGACCCAGACTGACGACTTCGCATTTGCCGGCGTTTAGCTCGAGGCCGATGCTGCCGAGGGCCGGGATCAGGCGGCTGACGTCTGTAAGCACAACTTCCCTGGGGCCTGCCAGTGTGGCGTCGTCCAGGTACCACAGGTTCAATGACGACTGGAGAGACTGGGCCACTGGGTCGACGGCGAGGGCGAACAAGATGGGCCCGAGCGGGTCTCCCTGCTGTACACCGCGACAGGACCAGATTCGCGTGGTGCCGTGGTACAGTGGGGTTGGCTGGCCGTTCGCCTGCTGGACGAGCGGCAATGCTGCGGGGAAACGACGGGCGACTTCGTCGAGCAGCGCGCGCCGACTGATGGTGTTGAAGGCGTTGGTCACATCCAGCTTCAGCAGAATGTGACCATGCGGACCGTTAGCCTCATTGACGAAAGCGCGCGTGGCGTGCACGGCCGCTTCGCAGCCCAGCTTGCACCCCACTCCGAGCTGAAGGGGGCGCAACTGCTGTGCGACTGCGCTCGTCATTTCGCCAGCGATCAGTTTGCTGGCGAGGCGCCGCAAAACACTGCCGACGGCTACTGGGCGCAGCCCGCCGGACTTCTTGCGCAATGCGATTAGTCGCGCGCTGTAGAATGCGCCGAGCACGAAGTCCGGGATGCGACCATGTACACAACAGTTGCACAGCTGCGTCAGTGCCTTCAGCAGCTGGTCACCCGCTTCAGCCGTCTGTGGCTCGATGAGCTGGCGGAGATGTAGCGGCCGTATTCCGTCCAGTCCTCCCGATGAGCCTTTGGGCATCGAGTGCACGACGGAGCGGATCTCGTGCTCCTCAAAAATCGGCAGTGTTCCGGCGTCATGCATCTGCAGCTGCTCGTCCGGCAATGCAGGCGGGTGGTTGCGCTCGAGCTCGGCGGTCACTGCCTCGTCGTCCCCGGCCAAGCAGTCGCTGGATGTCAGCAGGCGGAGCGCTGCACCAATGTCTCCATCGGCGCACTTGGCTCTGACGCCGTGGGATCTGGCCTCGTCTTCGTCGTGCTGTGATCGCCCTCGGTTTTGTGTGCCCCGCTTCTTCCTTGCTGCTGCGTCGGAGCTGATCGGACCCGTCAAGGCGTATGACAGCAGCTTCCACCAGGCCGAGAGGGAGCGCTGTTCCAGAGCCGCCGTAATGTGCTGTGCGAGGTCGGCTGCCACCCGATGACGCAGCGCATGTGGGACATGCTGACGCACTCGGCGTTGCTCTCTGAGCTGGGCAAGCGCCGCAGCCAGGTCTGTCGGAGTAGTGGTGTTACCGTCGGCTGGCGGGTCCACGTCGCCATCCGCACCGCGGCTCTGCATGCACGCCCCGCAATGCCACACCGGCAAGACGTCGGCTTGTGCCCGGGTGATTCCCACGCAAGTGAGGTGGAATAACCGCTCACATTTCGCGCAGGAAATCACCCGCCTTCTGCTGTTGGCAGTGCCGCAGTTATGGCACGGCTGCGCGGGGTCGGATCACGTGTCTGCGCTGGGGGCCCGCTCGGCCTGAATTCCGACAGCTTGGCAACGGGCTAGACGGCATGGCGCACACGATCTGTCGTGCGGAGTGAGACGGCAGCTGCCTCCACGGTCGCACTCTCTCCTCCGCACGCCGCTGTCCTGGTGTCGCCGCCAGAATACGTCGCATGCTCTGCAGAGAGCCACATCATTGTGCGTCTGTCGCACTCCGTTTGTGGAGTCACAAACAGCGCACGACAAATGATGTAGCTCTTGCGTCATTGCAGGCTACAATTACACGAGACTATATACACACATTATTCAATATATACGAATTTCACTGGCACAATGTGGGTGGTCGATGACTAGAAAGGTGGGTATGACTAGAAGGGGAAACGCTGGCACAATAAACACACTGGCTGTGTGCTTGTGTGTGTGTGTGTGTGTGTGTTTGAGTGTGTTTGTGTGTGTGTATGTGTGTATGTGTTTGTGTGTGTGTGTGTTGTGTGTGCTCAATTAACACTATATTTGCAATATACACATGATACACAACAACTTTCAAAAAGCACACATACACAGAATTATGTACAGTCGCCCAGTTGGCAAATGGCTGCGGTGTTACCGCGGACGACAGCCAGACCGATCCGCTGTCTCAACCAGGCAGTTTCGCGGGGCTCTCCACTCCTTGAACTCATGCGACGACCGAGGCACTTTATCAGCTCTTCGAAAGCCTTGCCTAGTACGCCGGTGGTCTCCACGGCCAGAGGCACGAAATCGTACCGCTGGCTGAGTTCAGCGTAACGCCGCCGCTTCCTCTCCTCTGCGCTCTTTGCTGCTGCTCCTGGGACGACCGCGCATTCCACAAGGTGTGTGGCGCCGAATGTGTTGACACATGTTGCGTCCCAAAGCAGCGACTTGCCGCGACGGAAGGGGAAGATTGTTAGGCCATCTGGACGTCGGCCATCTCCTCGGTCGAGGCCTCGTGGCTCCAGGACTGCTCCTACGCCGGCTGACGCCAGGCTGCGATAGATGACATCATGACATAGATGACAGGCTGCGATAGATTCATCATTCATCATTATTTTGTTTGTGTGTGCTTGTGTTTGTGTATGTGTGTGTGTGTATTTATGTTTGTGTGTGTGTTTGTGTGTGTGTGTTTGTGTGTGTGTGTGTGTGTGTGTGTATGTGTGTTGTGTGTGCTTGTGTTTGTGTATGTGTGTGTGTGTTTGTGTGTGTATTTGTGCTTGTGTGTGTGGGGGTGTGTGTTTTAGTGTTTGTGTGTTTGTGTGTGTGTATATATGAGGTTATGTATTTTGGTATTTTAAGCGTATTTTTCGTGCACGTACATTTGTATTTGAACATCATATTAGTGAATTGTTTTAAGAAACACATACATTGACATTAGCAAGTCCATATGTCTATACAGTTGAAAAGACCTTCTTATAGCAGTGAATATTTACGGTCCCCTAAAAAGATATCACTATTTTTATTCAATCTTTAGATCAATCAACATATATAAAATCATATAAACCCGCCCGTCATGCAGAACAATTCATAAAATAAAAGGCATACAAAGTCAAAAGCAAACGGTGAAATCAATAGAAATACTAAGTTTGTAAATCTTGATTTTAATCATTGTCAAAATGTTTCTCCTTCAATTCAATTGAATGTATTGAGCCTCCAACAGGCTATATATACATAAACATATACACATATACACATACATATATATATGCATATATACACACACACATACACATATATACATTTAAAAACAAACACATACAAAGCTATCAAATTGTTCATGAACCTACACGCAATTTAGCGTATACAGCAGCATTCAAATAGTTTAATACATGCAATATGTTTAATTCAACTGTGAAAGAAGGTGAGAATGTAGCTGTTTCGAGAAGGATTTAAGCGAGGGAGAGGACAGTAGGTGAGTTGAGAGACTATTGTATATGCGAGGAGCAGCGTGTTGGAAGCAGTGTGTAAACCAAGAAGATTCACAGTGACAACGAGGTTCAAGAAGGATTTTAGTTTGTCTTGTATCACGAGGATACGGATGTGGAGAAAGAAGTTCAAGTAAATGCTGTGGAGAGTCAGGAGAGTGCAAGAGTTTATAGGTGAGTGCAGATTTTGTGTTGAACGTGATAAGGAATAGGAAGAATACCAAGATCACGTAGATGGGATGATGTGGGATGATGCGGAGGAAGGCGAAGAATGAAGCGACCGGCTTGATTAAGGATACACTGTAAAATGTTGATTGACTCCTGTGGAAGATGAAGAAACAGTGAATTACAGTAGTCAATACGAGGAATGATGAGAGCAGATATCAGAGATTGTGCAATTTATGAATCAATGTAGGGACGGATGAGGTGGAGGTTTCGAAGGATCAGACGGCAGGTGCCAGCTGTAGAAGTAAAATGTTTTTGAAATGACAAATGAGGATCTAGTAAGACACCGAATACAGTTTGCAAAATATGTTTGTAGCTTCACATCGTTGCCCAGCAGTATTTGACCCAGTACTTTTCTGATATTCTAGTTTTACCACTAGGATATATACTGCTAGAAAACTATCATATATCCCGCTGTCAACTAAGCCCGCTCTTCATATGTGCATTACTCTTTGCTACATTACATTGTAAAATGTGCTACATAAACACACAAACACACAAACACAAACACACACACAAACACACACACACACACAAACACACCCAAACACACAAACACACACACACACACTGCAAGGCTAGAATCACGCACACAGTCATGTGACCATCACGCCACGCCGAGCGTTCGCAAAGTCTTGCAAAGTGTATGTTTTGTGTGTGTGCACAACGGCTGTGGTGTGTGTGTGTGTGTGTGTGTGTGTTTGTGTGTCTGTGTGTGTGTGCTTGTGTGTGGTTGTGTGTGTGTGTGTGTGTGTGTGTGTGTAGGTGTACACATATTTACAATACTACTATAAAACAATGGAGGCGGCGTTGCCACGAATGACGGCCAGGCTTATTCGTTGTCGAAGCCAAACCGTCTCTCGCGGCTCCCCTGAACGCTCACTTATTCTGCCGCCCAGGAGCTTCACGAAGTCGTCCAGGGATGCCCCCATCACGCCGGTGGTCTCGATGGCCAGCGGCACGAAATCGTACCGCTGGCACAGATCTGAGTAGCGCCGCCGCTTTCGGACTTCCGCCGCCTGCGCTGCTGCCCCGGGAGTGACCGCGCCGTCCAGCAGATGTGTGTCACAGAACGTGTTGACGCAGGTCACATCCCAGAGCAGCGACTTGCCGTGTCGCACCGGAAACACGGTGATTCCGTCCGGTCGGCGGCCGTCGCCGCGGTCCAGGCCTCGTGGCTCCAGCACCGCGGCGATTCCTGCCGACGCCAAACTGCGGCGAATGATGTTGTTCAGCGCCGTGTGGCGTGGCAGGCGGCCGGCATTGCGACTGCAGGAGAGGCTATGGTGGCCCCACCTGTCAGTTGTGGCACCGCAGCGACACCTGTGCGGCTCTTGCACTGCGGCACCAAGTCGCAACGCCACGCCGACTCGGACGGCTTCGTCTGGCAGCAGCAAGCCGAGGCTGGCGACAGGCAGCGCTGACAGCCAAGCGCCACTGTGAGGAGCGGACGCGGCCAGGAGACGGGCTCGGCACAGCTGGTTCGCGCTTCCGAGGAGATGTTGTTGGCGGACGGAGGAAGATCGGTCGTCTAGGTGGCGCTGGTGCAGTGGCTCGCTCGCGCTGAAGTCCGGGCACATGGTGTCCACGAATTCCTCGATGGCTGCCACCAGAGAGCAGGGTCTGTCACCGCTTGTGCGGTGGTTAATGAGACAGACCAAGTCTCGGGTAGCTTCCAGCGAGGCGATGTGGGCAGGTAGTGCCACGTCGCTCAGCCGTCTGGCTCCGATGCCTCCGTGGCGGACCGGAAGAGAAGCCTGCAGCCACTGTGCGTCTGACATGGCGACATTGCAGCAATCGCTGATGGCCGATCTCAGCTGCTCGTCGATGTCACCCATTTGTTCGCGGGCCTGGTACACCGGCGCTGCTCTCAGCAGGTATATTGCCCGCGGAACCGATGCGTACCTGCTGAGAAAAAACAGCGCCGGGTGCGAGCCGATGTTGACTGAGCGCTGGATCAGCAGGGACGTTTGGTGCTGGATTTTGTTGAGCGCCTCTGCAATGCCGCCAGTCTGCACTGGTGCGCCGAGCAGATGGAGGTCAGAGAGCGGCGTGACTGTGGCCGAGGCAAGCAGTGATGTGGCGGCCTCGTTCGAGTCGTCGGTCTCTGATGGTCGTGTGTCAGTGGCTGGACCCAGACTGACAATTTCGCATTTGCCGGCGTTTAGCTCGAGGCCGATGCTGCCGAGGGCCGGGATCAGGCGGCTGACGTCTGTAAGCACCACTTCCCTGGGGCCTGCCAGTGTGGCGTCGTCCAGGTACCACAGGTTCAATGGCGACTGGAGAGACTGGGCCACTGGGTCGACGGCGAGGGCGAACAAGATGGGCCCGAGCGGGTCTCCCTGCTGTACACCGCGACAGGACCAGATTCGCGTGGTGCCGTGGTACAGTGGGGTTGGCTGGCCGTACGCCTGCTGGACGAGCGGCAATGCTGCGGGGAAACGACGGGCGACTTCGTCGAGCAGCGCGCGCCGACTGAGGGTGTTGAAGGCGTTGGTCACATCCAGCTTCAGCAGAATGTGACCATGCCGACCGTTAGCCTCATTGACGAAAGCGCGCGTGGCGTGCACGGCCGCTTCGCAGCCCAGCTTGCACCCCACTCCGAGCTGAACGGGGCGCAACTGCTGTGCGACTGCGCTCGTCATTTTGCCAGCGATCAGTTTGCTGGCGAGGCGCCGCAAGACACTGCCGACGGCTACTGGGCGCAGCCCGCCGGACTTCTTGCGCAATGCGATTAGTCGCGCGCTGTAGAATGCGCCGAGCACGAAGTCCGGGATGCGACCCTGTACACAACAGTTGCACAGCTGCGTCAGTGCCTTCAGCAGCTGGGCACCCGCTTCAGCCGTCTGTGGCGCGATGAGCTGGCGGAGATGTAGCGGCCGTATTCCGTCCAGTCCTCCCGATGAGCCTTTGGGCATCGAGTGCACGACGGAGCGGATCTCGTGCTCCTCAAAAATCGGCAGTGTTCCGGCGTCATGCATCTGCAGCTGCTCGTCCGGCAATGCAGGCGGGTGCTTGCGCTCGAGCTCGGCGGTCACTGCCTCGTCGTCCCCGGCCAAGCAGTCGCTGGATGTCAGCAGGCGGAGCGCTGCACCAATGTCTCCATCGGCGCACTTGGCTCTGACGCCGCGGGATCTGACCTCGTTTTCGTCGTGCTGTGATCGCACTCGGTTTTGTGTGTCCCGCTTCTTCCTTGCTGCTGCGTCGGAGCTGATCGGACCCGTCAAGGCGTATGACAGCAGCTTCCACCAGGCCGAGAGGGAGCGCTGTTCCAGAGCCGCCGTGATGTGCTGTGCGAGGTCGGCTGCCACCCGATGACGCAGCGCACGTGGGACGTGCTGACGCACTCGGCGTTTCTGTCTGAGCTCGGCAAGCGCCGCAGCCAGGTCTGTCGGAGTAGTGGTGTTAACGTCGGCTGGCGGGTCCACGTCGCCATCCGCACCGCGGCTCTGCATGCACGCACCGCAATGCCACACCGGCAAGACGTCGGCTTGTGCCCGGGTGATTCCCACGCAAGTGAGGTGGAATAACCGCTCACATTGCGCGCAGGAAATCACCCGCCTTCTGCTGTTGGCAGTGCCGCAGTGATGACACGGCTGCGCGGGGTCGGATCCCGTGTCTGCGCTGGGGGCCCGCTCGGCCTGAATTCCGACAGCTTGGCAACGGGCTAGACGGCATGGCGCGCACGATCTGTCTTGCGGAGTGAGACGGCAGCTGCCTCCACGGTCGCACTGTCTCCCCCGCACGCCGCTGTCTTGGTGTCGCCGCCAGAATATGTCGCATGCTCTGCAGAGAGCCACATCATTGTGCGTCTGTCGCACTCCGTTTTTAGAGTCACAAACAGCGCACGACAAATGATGTAGCTCTTGCGTCATTGCAGGCTACAATTACACAAAACTATATACACACATTCAATATACACGAATTTCACTGGCACAATGTGGGTGGTCGATGACTAGAAGGGTGGGTATGACTAGAAGGGGAAACACTGGCACAATAAACACACTGGCACACTGGGGTATTTACACGCGCAGTCGTCCTGCGTAACGGCCACCGCGATGATTGATGGTGACAGGTGTCACGGTAAACGTGTAAACACGCGACCGGACACGCTCACAGAATCGCGCGAGCACTTTTAAATACACACCTAACCTAACTGAGGAGCCGGGCCACAGACACAACCTTCTCCGGTGAAGGACTGAACAAGAATGAAATCCTGTGTAGGTGTGTGTATGTGCTTGTGTGTGGTTCTGTGTGTGTGTTTGTAGGTGTGTGTGTATGTGCATGTGTGTGGTTGTGTGTGTATGTGTATGTGTGTGTATGTTTGTGTATGTGTGTGTGTCTGAATGTGTGTGTGGATGTGTGTTTATGTGTGGTTGTGTGTGTGTGTATGTGCTTGTGTGAATGTAAATGTTTTGATGTAATGTAATGTAATGTAATGTGTGGTTGTGTGTGCTTGTGTGTATGTAGGTGTGTGTCTGTATGTGCTTGTGTGTGGTTGTGTGTGTATGTGTGTGTATGTGTGTATGTATGTATGTGTGTGCTTGTGTGTGTGTGTGTGTGTGCGTTTGTGTGTTTGTGTGTTGTGTGTGATTTGTGTTGTGTTGTGTTGTGATTTGTCAATCTGAGTGCATGTCGTTGTATGCTTGCTGTGTTGTCTTAATGTGTTGTATGTTGTGTTGTCTTCTGTGCTGTATGTCTGCTGTGCTATCTTATTCAATATGTATGTGTGTGTACGTGTGTATTTTTGTGTTTCTGAGTATGTAAGCGTGAGTGTATGTTTGTGTTTGTGTGTATATGTACTTGTTTGTTTTGTGTGTGTGTGTGTTTGTGTGTGTGTGTGTGTGTGTGTGTGTGTGTGTGTGTGTGTGTGTGTGTGTGTGTGTGTGTGTGTGTGTGTGTGTGTGTGTGTGTGTGTGTGTGTGTGTGTGTGTGTGTGTGTGTGTGTGTGTGTGTGTGTGTGTGTGTGTGTGTGTGTGTGTGTGTGTGTGTGTGTGTGTGTGTGTGTGTGTGTGTGTGTGTGTGTGTGTGTGTGTGTGTGTGTGTGTGTGTGTGTGTGTGTGTGTGTGTGTGTGTGTGTGTGTGTGTGTGTGTGTGTGTGTGTGTGTGTGTGTGTGTGTGTGTGTGTGTGTGTGTGTGTGTGTGTGTGTGTGTGTGTGTGTGTGTGTGTGTGTGTGTGTGTGTGTGTGTGTGTGTGTGTGTGTGTGTGTGTGTGTGTGTGTGTGTGTGTGTGTGTGTGTGTGTGTGTGTGTGTGTGTGTGTGTGTGTGTGTATTTTCGTCTTTCTCTCTCGGTGAATTCCTTGCGTCTAAAAGCGCAAGTATTCTCCCTATCCTGAAAAAACCTAACCTTGATCCCAATTGTTTGTCTAACTATCGTCCCATCTCCAGGACCGGATTAACGTATAGGCAAAGTAGGCAGTTGCCTAGGGCCCCGCGCTTTTGGGGGCCCCGCGCTTTTGGGTCCCTAGAGGCAGTGGGGGGCTGCGACTGAAATATCTCAGGGGTCCATCTCATTATTCTCTCAACTTCTCATAGTCTGCCCTCATTGCCAAATATTTTGAAACATTCTCCCGCTAATTCATGTTGTATTTTTGAATCAGTCAGAAAGTAACCTGATAAAACATAGCACGTGCATAGCTTTGTGTATAGCCAGCTCGCTCGCACACTTACATCCACACACGCATACATACACATTGTGTACGCACGGCGAGTGTTTGTGTGTTTGTGTGTTCCTGTGTGTGTGTGTTTGTGTGTGTGTGTGTGTATGGGTGTATTTGTATGTATGTGCCCATTGCACACGCATATGACATGCATTTGGGGTTCATTGAACTCGCAAACTGCCCCTTTCGTCGATCATCAAATGTACATGCACGGTCTTGAATGGACAAAGTTGTGGCAAACGTATCAGTGTAGTTACAGTGTATTGCCGAATTGTTCTGCAATTTCATCGCATACATGTTTGAACATTTAATTGAGAATTATAGCATAATTTTTTGGCTTTCAGAGCCGTATCGACAGCTCTTCGTTCGTGGGCTCCACGATGTTCAGGGGCACCTTTAGAAGGAGGCAAGGACTTTTCTGCATTACACCGATATTACAGCTCATCTTCTATCTATGCTCTGTTACGTAT
>OU696571.1:12644436-12709436 GCA_916048095.2 Sacculina carcini
CACATATTCACAATACTACTATAAAACAATGGAGGAGGCGTTGCCACGAATGACGGCCAGGCTTATTCGCTGCCGAAGCCAGGCCGTCTCTCGCGGCTCCCCTGAACGCTCGCTGATTCTGCCGCCCAGGAGCTTCACGAAGTCGTCCAGGGATTCCCCCATCACGCCGGTGGTCTCGATGGCCAGCGGCACGAAATCGTACCGCTGGCACAGTTCTGAGTAGCGCCGCCGCTTTCGGACTTCCGCTGCCTGCGCTGCTGCCCCGGGAGTGACGGCGCCGTCCAGCAGATGTGTGTCACAGATCGTGTTGACGCAGGTCACAACCCAGAGCAGCGACTTGTCGTGCCGCACCGGGAACACGGTGATTCCGTCCGGTCGGCGGCCGTCGCCGCGGTCAAGGCCTCGTGGCTCCAGCACCGCGGCGATTCCTGCCGACGCCAAACTGCGGCGAATGATGCTGTTCAGCGCCGTGTGGCGTGGCAGGCGGCCGGCATTGCGACTGCAGGAGAGGCTATGGTGGCCCCACCTGTCAGTTGTGGCACCGCAGCGACACCTGTGCGGCTCTTGCACTGCGGCACCAAGTCGCAACGCCACGCCGACTCGGACGGCTTCGTCTGGCAGCAGCAAGCCGAGGCTGGCGAGAGGCAGCGCTGACAGACAAGCGCCACTGTGAGGAGCGGCCGCGGCCAGGAGACGGGCTCGGCACAGCTGGTTCGCGCTTCCGAGGAGATGTTGTTGGCGGACGGAGGAAGATCGGTCGTCTAGGTGGCACTGGTGCAGTGGCTCGCTCGTGCTGAAGTCCGGGCACATGGTGTCCACGAACTCCTCGATGGCTGCCACCAGAGAGCAGGGTCTGTCACCGCTTGTGCGGTGGTTAATGAGACAGACCAAGTCTCTGGTAGCTTCCAGCGAGGCGATGGGGGCAGGTAGTGCCACGTCCCTCAGCCGTCTGGCTCCGATACCTCCGTGGCGGACCGGAAGAGAAGCCTGCAGCCACTGTGCGTCTGATATGGCGACATTGCAGCAATCGCTGATGGCCGATATCAGCTGCTCGTCGATGTCACCCATTTTTTCGCGGGCCTGGTACGCCGGCGCTGCTCTCAGTAGGTATATTGCCCGCGGAACCGATGCGTACCTGCTGATAAAAAACAGCGCCGGGTGCGAGCCGATGTTGACTGAGAACTGGATCAGCAGGGACGTTTGGTCCTCGATTCTGTTGAGCGCCTCTGCAATGCCGCCCGTCTTCACTGGTGCGCCGAGCAGATGGAGGTCGGAGAGCTGCCTGACTGTGGCCGAGGCAAGCAGTGATGTGGCAGCCGCGCTCGAGTCTTCGGTATCTGCTGGTCGTGTGTCAGTGGCTGGACCCAGACTGACGACTTCGCATTTGCCGGCGTTTAGCTCGAGGCCGATGCTGCCGAGGGCCGGGATCAGGCGGCTGACGTCTGTAAGCACCACTTCCCTGGGGCCTGCCAGTGTGGCGTCGTCCAGGTACCACAGGTTCAATGGCGACTGGAGAGACTGGGCCACTGGGTCGACGGCGAGGGCGAACAAGATGGGCCCGAGCGGGTCTGCCTGCTGTACACCGCGAGAAGGACCAGATTCGCATGCTGCCGTGGTACAGTGGGGTTGGCTGGCCGTACGCCTGCTGGACGAGCGGCAATGCTGCGGGGAAACTAGGGGCGACTTCGTCGAGCAGCGCGCGCCTACTGATGGTGTTGAAGGCGTTGGTCACATCCAGCTTCAGCAGAATGTGACCATGCCGACCGTTAGCCTCATTGACGAAAGCGCGCGTGGCGTGCACGGCCGCTTCGCAGCCCAGCTTGCACCCCACTCCGAGCTGAAGGGGGCGCAACTGCTGTGCGACTGCGCTCGTCATTTCGCCAGCGATCAGTTTGCTGGCGAGGCGCCGCAAAACACTGCCGACGGCTACTGGGCGCAGCCCGCCGGACTTCTTGCGCAATGCGATTAGTCGCGCGCTGTAGAATGCGCCGAGCACGAAGTCCGGGATGCGATCATGTACACAACAGTTGCACAGCTGCGTCAGTTCCTTCAGCAGCTGGGCACCCGCTTCAGCCGTCTGTAGCTCGATGAGCTGGCGGAGATGTAGCGGCCGTATTCCGTCCAGTCCTCCCGATGAGCCTTTGGGCATCGAGTGCACGACGGAGCGGATCTCGTGCTCCTCAAAAATCGGCAGTGTTCCGGCGTCATGCATCTGCAGCTGCTCGTCCGGCAATGCAGGCGGGTGCTTGCGCTCGAGCTCGGCGGTCAATGCCTCGTCGTCCCCGGCCAAGCAGTCGCTGGATGTCAGCAGGCGGAGCGCTGCACCAATGTCTCCATCGGCGCACTTGGCTCTGACGCCGCGGGATCTGGCCTCGTCTTCGTCGTGCTGTGATCGCCCTCGGTTTGTGTGCCCCGCTTCTTCCTTGCTGCTGCGTCGGAGCTGATCGGACCCGTCAAGGCGTATGACAGCAGCTTCCACCAGGCCGAGAGGGAGCGCTGTTCCAGAGCCGCCGTGATGTGCTGTGCGAGGTCGGCTGCCACCCGATGACGCAGCGCACGTGGGACATGCTGACGCACTCGCAGCGCACGACAAATGATGTCGCTCTTGCGTCATTGCAGGCTACAATTACACGAAACTATATACACACATTATTCAATATATACGAATTTCACTGGCACAATGTGGGTGGTCGATGACTAGAAAGGTGGGTATGACTATAAGGGGAAACGCTGGCGCAATAAACACACTGGCTGTGTGCTTGTGTGTGTGTGTGTGTGTGTGTGTGTGTGTGCTTGAGTGTGTTTGAGTGTGTTTGTGTGTGTGTATGTGTGTATGTGTTTGTGTGTGTGTGTGTTGTGTGTGCTTGTGTATGTGTGTGTGTGTATTTGTGTTTGTGTGTGTGTTTGTGTGTGTGTTTGTGTGTGTGTGTGTGTGTGTGTGTGTGTTGTGTGTGCTTGTGTTTGTGTATGTGTGTGTGTGTGTGTGTGTGTGTGTGTGTGTGTGTATTTGTGCTTGTGTGTGTGGGGGTGTGTGCTTTAGTGTTTGTGTGTTTGTGTGTGTATATATGAGTTTATGTATTTTTGTATTTTAAGCGTATTTTCGTGCACGTACCTTTGTATTTCAACATCATATTAGTGAATTGTTTTAAGAAACACATTGACATAAGCAAGTCCATATGTCTATACAGTTGAAAAGACCTTCTTATAGCAGTGAATATTCACGGTCACCTAAAAAAGATCACTATTTTTATTCAACCTTTAGATCAATCAACATATATAAAATCATATAAACCCGCCCGTCATGCGGAACAATTCATAAAACAAAAGCCATACAAAGTCAAAAGCAAACGGTGAAATCAATAGCATGACTAAATTTGTAAATCTTGATTTTAATTATTGTCAAATGTTTTTCCTTCAATGCAATTGAATGTATTGAGCCTCCAACAGGCTATATATATACATAAACATATATACATACACACATACATATATATATATATATATATATATATATATATGCATATATACACACACATACACATATATACATTTAAAAACAAGCACATACAAGCTATCAAATTGTTCATGAACCTACACGCAATTTAGCGTACACAGCAGCATTCAAATAGTTCAATACATGCAATATGTTTAATTCAACTGTGAAAGAAGGTGAGAATGTAGCTGTTTCGAGAAGGATTTAAGCGAGGGAGAGGACAGTAGGTGAGATGAGAGACTATTGTATATGCGAGGAGCAGCGTGTTGGAAGGAGCGTGTAAACCAAGAAGATTCACAGTGACAACGAGGCTCAAGAAGGATTTTAGTTTGTCTTGTATCACGAGTTTAGTTAGTTTGTTTAATTAGTTTGTCTTGTATCAAGAGTTTATAGGTGAGAGTGCAGATTTTGTGTTGAACGTGATAAGGAATAGGAAGAATACCAAGATCACGTAGATGGGATGATGTGGGATGATGCGGAGGAAGGCGAAGAATGAAGCGGCAGGTTTAATTAAGGATAGATTGTAAAATGTTGATTGATTTCTGTGGAAGATGAAGAAAAAGTGAATTACAGTAGTCAATACGAGGAATGATGAGAGCAGATATCAGAGATTGTGCAATTTATGAATCAAAGTAGGGACGAATGAGGTAGAGGTTTCGAAGGATCAGACGGCAGGTGCCAGCTGTAGAAGTAAAATGTTTTTGAAATGACAAATGAGGATCTAGTAAGACACCGAAGACAGTTTGCAAAATATGTTTGTAGCTTCACATCGTTCCCCAGCAGTATTTGGCCCAGTACTTTTCTGTTATTCTAGTTTCACCACTAGGATAACTACTGCTAGATAACTTTAATATATCCCGCTGTCAACTAAGCCCGCTCTTCATATGTGCATTACTCTTTGCTACATTACATTGTAAAATGTGCTACATAAACACACAAACACACAAACACACACACACAAACACACACACACACACACACACACACACACACACACAAACACACAAACACACACACACACACACACACACACACACACACACAAACACACAAACACACACACACACTGCAAGGCTAGAATCACGCACACAGTCATGTGAGCATCACGCCACGTCGAGCGTTCGCAAAGTCTTGCAAAGTGTATGTTTTGTGTGTGTGCACAACGGCTGTGGTGTGTGTGTGTGTGTGTGTGCTTGTGTGTGTGTGTGTGTAGGTGTGTGTGTATGTGCTTGTGTGTGGTTCTGTGTGTGTGTTTGTAGGTGTGTGCGTGTATGTGCATGTGTGTGGTTGTGTGTGTATGTGTATGTGTGTGTATGTGTGTGTGTGTCTGAATGTGTGTGTGGATGTGTGTTTGTGTGTGGTTGCGTGTGTGTGTATGTGCTTGTGTGAATGTAAATGTCTTGATGTAATGTAATGTAATGTAATGTGTGGTTGTGTGTACTTGTGTGTATGTAGGTGTGTGTGTGTATGTGCTTGTGTGTGGTTGTGTGTGTATGTGCGTGCACAAACAAATATATTTGCAAACATGTACACATATTAACAACACTACAATACAATGGAGGCGGCGTTGCCACGAATGACGGCCAGGCTAATTCGCTTCCGAATCCAGGCCGTCTCTCGCGGCTCCACTGAACGCTCCCAGATTCTTCCGCATTTGTGTGTTAGTGTGTGTGTAGGTGTGTGTGTGTATGTGCTTGTGTGTGGTTGTGTGTGTACTCACCTCACCTATTTGTACTCACCTATTTGTTTACCACAGGAGATGGGCTATGCTCGTGCTGTCCTGTCTCCAACCTACCCTCTAGTAACCTATCTTCCTTGACATTCCCAGTATTTCACACTATCCAGTCTTTCTTTAAATGCTCCTACGCATTTAAAGATGCGTTAAGATTAAGCTCCTACGCATTTAAAGATCCTCCTATTAGCTCCTACAATATTCTCCCCTAACTGATTCCAGACATCAACACACCTATATGGGAAACTGTACTTCTTAATATCTCTCAAGCATCTAGTCCTTTTCAGTTTTTTTCCATGACCCCTCTTACCTGAATTATCCCAAACTATACAATCATCCCTATCTAACTCTTGCATACCTATTCTCAAAATATGTCTAAAAATATTCATCAAGTCGCCCCTTAGCCTACGTTGTTCTAAAGATGGTAAACAAAGCACTTTTAGTTTTTCCTCATACGACAAACTACACATGCTATCAATCATTTTAGTCGCTGTTCTCTGAATTCTATCCAATTTACGCTTGTTCTTTATCTTATGAGGAGACCACACCACCGACGCATACTCTAGCTGGGGCCTAATGATATTACACATTAACTTTTTTAGCATGTCCTCATCTAGGTATTTGAAAGCCCTTCTAATATTCCTTACCGTTCTATATGCTAGTGCTGTTATTTTCCCAATATGTTTCTCTGGGGCCAAATTTTTATTTACAATTATTCCAAAATCTTTTTCATCCTTAACTTTCCGTAAATTATGTTTCTCTAACTTATAGTTGTTGGAAGGCCTTTCTGCACTTTCACCTATCTCCATAACATGACACTTACTCGCATTAAACTGCAGCCCCATGTCCCGCTCAATTCCTCTATCCTATCCAAATCATGCTGTAACTCCTTACAAATTTTCACCTGTGATGACCTTCATGAGCTTGGCATCATCGGCAAACAAGCTCATGTAGCTACTGATCCCCCTAGACATATCATCTATGTATACTAAGAACATTATTGGTCCCAACACCGATCCCTGGGGCACCCCACTCGTTACTGAACCCCACTCAGACACTTTCCCTCTGACCACCGTCCGCATCCTCCTATCAGACAAATAATCCCCAACCCATTCCAACAATCTACCCTGTATACCTCCTGATTGTTCCAGCTTCCCTAGCAATCGTTTATGTGGCACCGTATCAAAAGCCTTTTTTAAATCTAAATACACGCAATCCACCCACCCTTTTCTCTCCTGTACCACATCTATCACCCTCGTATAAAAACTAAGCAGGCTAGTGACACACGACTTTCCTTCTCTTAAATCATACTGACTATCACTAAGCATGTTGTTTTCTTCGAGGAACTCAACCCACCCATCCTTGATAACACCTTCCCCGAGCATGCAGAGGACACTCGTTAAAGATACGGGCCTGTAGTTTAGTGGCTCCTCTCTGTCTCCTGCCTAATAAATCGGTATAACATTCGCTGTTTTCCACTGTACTGGTACTTTTCCCTCTCTGAAACTTCTCTGGATTATATCGTGCACCGGTACGACCAATTCTTCTCTACAATCCTTCAAAATACTCCCTGCTAAACCATCCGGACCAATGGCTTTCCTACTCTCCAATCTATTTAGCCTATGCAAAACCTCTTCTAATTCAATCTCTACATGTGATAAACCTTCAGTTTTTTCCGTTGCATCGAATTGTTCAGAATCCAAATCATGTTCATCCGCAAATACACTAAGAAATGTTTTGCTCATAATTTCGCAAATACGTTTTGGATCCTGAATAGTTTTCCCATTTTCTTTCCTTTTATCAATCCCCACTTTACACCTGACCTTTTAATTTACAAATTTATAAAACAATTTAGGCTCGTTTTTACACTTATTGACAATATTCTTTTCATAGTCCCTCTCTTCTTGCCTCCTGATCATCACGTAAGCATTCCTTCATCGGCGAAACTCCATTTCGTTTTTTTCTGTTCTTCGTTTCCTAAGCCTATTCCAAGCCTTCTCCTTGGTCAATCTAGCCTGCTCGCACTTTCTGTTTAACCATTTTTTCTTCCCTCTACTAACTTCTTTGTATTTTGGCACAAACAGAGTGAACGCTATTTCATAAATTTCTAGGAACACGTCGTATTTCTATTGAACACATTTTGCTCCCAGAAGCTCATCCCAGTCGACTTCTGAGAAAAACTTCCTCAGTTGCACAATATCGGCTTTCCCATAGTTGAACTTCTTATTAACGTTCATCCCATTCACAACACACCTTTGCCGCTCACCATTCAACTTGAATTCTATTAAACTGTGGTCACTTTTCCCAAGTGGGTATCCACACTGAATATCTTTTATCGCATCTATACCCTTAGAAAAAACCAAATCAAGCCTTGACGGTTCATTTGTCCCCCTAAACCTCGTGTTTCCACTAACCCACTGAGTGAGTAAGTGTTCCATAGCCAGTTCCAACTAAATGAATCCCCACGATGTACGGCCCCCCTTACCTGCCATTGTTCCCAGTCCACTTCCTTGCAATTAAAATCTCCCATTAGTATCAGCTCACCATTCCTTTTTAATATTGTGTCCAGATAATATCTTGTTTCCTCTAACATTTCTTTGTACTCTTCTTACCTCCATGACCCTGTACGTGGCGGTACATATGCAACTGCTACATTTGTTTGTCTTCCTCCCACATCTAATCCGATGCCTTACCCTCACTGCTCCACACGAATTTCAAGTGTATATCCTTCCTTCCGTGTGTGAGTTTGTAGGTGTGTGTGTTTGGTTTGGTTTGGTTTTCATTAAGGACACACAAATTCTCAGCGGAATTCGATCGGCCCTCGAAATATTCTTCAATGATGAATGTTATTTATATACGTTTGTCGAGGCCTGTCGTTCTCAAATAGATGAATATTTGTCGCATGATGAAATGAGCTTCTTGCGTCTGTGTCGCCCCTCCGAGTAGTGTTGCTGTGTCCACCGTTTCGATGGAGCGATGCTGTAGTCGTTGAAGAAGTCGTCTTCTTTGATCTCTGTATTTCCAGCAATCAAAGAGAGCGTGGTGGACCGTTTCATCGACGCCATCGCAATGTGGACACGAGGATGTTGCTGAGAGTCCCAGTCTAGCCATGTGTTGGTTGAGGCGTGTGTGTCCCGAGCGAAGTCTGAATAAACTGACGGCTAGTTCTCTGTTGCTGGTGAGCGACCAGATGGTCTCGGTTGATCGGACGCGATAAATGTTCTGCAGCAGTTCTGGTAGTGATTGAAGGTTGCGCTGATAGCAGGCCGTTGTCAGTCTTCTCCTATATTCATCGTGTATGCTCTCCCATGTGGTGATCGTGGAAATATTTTGTGCTGCTGTCAATGCTCGTTTGGCGGCTCTATCAACCATTTCGTTTCCGGCTATACCTTTATGAGCTGGGACGTATTGGAGAACTATTTGTCGGTCACTGTTATTTATTGTGTGGAGAAGGTCATGGATGTGGAATATCAAACCTCGTAAATATCTTGGGTCTCTATTTTTTATGAGATATAGGCCACTCTTGCAGTCTGTATATATGACAAATCGGTCGTATTGTGAATTTTGAATATGTATGAGTTTGATTGCTTGGTATATAGCGAAAATTTCCGCATGGGCTATCGATGATCCTCCAGGAAGTTTCCAAGTATCAGTATAGTTAATGGTTTGGGCGAAAAGAGCTGCTGATGTTAGCTTGCGTTTAGGATCATGTGAGCCGTCTGTGAAAATTTTAAAATGGCTACGGTACATTGTATCGTTCATGCAGTTGAAAGCCTGTTCTAGTTCGAAATCTGTATAATTTGGTTTAGTTGGATAATCTGGTGTGTACATATGTGTGAATATATGATCTAATGAATTTGACCACGGTGGAATGGGTGAAACTGAATCATGGACGTAAATTGTGTTCTCCGTTTCAACTGCTGGTACAGATACGTTGTTTCTTGATATGTGGATGTTGGCCACTCGGTACAGGGGATGGGGGTTTATGACTGGTGTATATTCGATGCGTGTCCGTGCTTGTGCTTTCACGGAGACTCTGAAGTGTTCAAGTGTCGTAGATGTTGATATATCAAGTAGGCTGGTTTCAGCTAGCAATATGTTTATGGGGGTTGAAGGAAGGGCTCCAGTGATTATTCTAGCTGCATTATTGACCAGAACTTGTAGTTTTTTCAGCGAAGAGGCGGATGCTTTTCCATATAGTGAGCTTCCATAACTCAGTCTCGAAAGAATTGCAGATATGTAGAATATTTTTAAAACATGTGCTGAAGTACCCCAGCTTCTGCCAGTTAAACTTCTCATTATTGCCAAGCGCTTGTTTCCATCCACTCGAAGTTTCTCAATATGATGTTGCCAATTCAAGGCTGGACCGTTCAATTCCATCCCTAGGAAACGATGATGTGTTGTGAATGCTATTTGTTGGTTGAATAGTGTTATGCTGGGGAGTATGTTGGTAATTCTTTGTTTGGTAAAATACATCCAACAACTTTTTTGTATGTTGATGGTGAGACCAATGTTGGTTAGCCAACTCCCTATCACTTCTAGGTCGAATGACACATTTGTAATGGCAGACTCTATTGTTGGTGCTCGGCTGAAAAGCGTCATGTCATCCGCGTAAATGATCATCTGAGAATGTTGGGGGCTCGGCATCGTCGCCATAAGTATGTTAAATAAAACTGGGCTCAACGGGGATCCTTGTGGGAGTCCTTGTGTGATTCTCTTCTGTCGGGACAAATGACCATTCACTGATACCTGGAAGAAGCGTCCTTCCAAAAACGATTGGAACCATTTCAGAGGGGACCCTACTACTCCGCACTTCGCCAATGTAGATGTCATGACTTTTCTGGGTACATGATCAAAAGCGCCATGCACATCTAGATAAATACTAACCATGACCTGTTTGGACTCATATGTGCTAATTATGTTGTCATTAAAATGGGATATGGCATCTATTGCACTCCTTTGGGGTCGGAATCCCATTTGATGTTCCTTTAGAATCTGCCGTGTTTCAATCCACCACGAAAGCCTGTGTGCAACCATTCTTTCTAATGTCTTCCCAATACATGATAACATTGATATAGGACGATATGATTCTGGAGAAGAAAGGTCTTTTCCTTCCTTAGGCAGTGGGACTATGTAGGCAGATTTCCAAATGCCGGGGAAAATTCCACTTTGCCAACTATGGTTAAAGGAATTTAAAAGTTGATATTGGCAGTCCGCAGGGAGCTGTCTAATGAATGGGTAGATAATTCCATCTGGGCCTGGGGCTGATCTCCGTGGGAGTACCTTGAGCTGTGCCTGAAATTCATTGTGATTGAATGGAAGCGCAAGATCCTGGCTGACTCCAATATAGGCGCATTCATCCGTTAGTTCATCTCTATAAGAATGGTTTTGGGGGGTAATGGCACCTAATCGCGCTGTTAGGTGCTTTGAAAAGTATTCCGTTTTTTCTTGATCATTGCTGAATAAATGTCCAAGGTATTTGAGTGGAAATGTTGATTTTCGGCCTTTATTATTCATGGAATTTAGGAATCTCCAAGTTGAGCTGATACTGGATGTATGTTTAAGTTGTGAACAATGTGTCTTCCAGGCTGATCTTTTGGCATGCAGTATTATCTTGCGACTTGTTGCATTCAACTTATTGTAGAGTATTCGGTTTGTTGAAGTCGGGTTCGATCTCCATTTTCGGTATGCTCTTCTTCGCTTGTTTATTGAAATTTTGCATGCCTCTGTCCACCAAGGTACTCCTGCTTTGTGTGTAGATTTAGTTTTTGCGCAATGGAACACCTCAGAAGCAGCCTGTTTCATTATGCTTGTTATTTCTTCAATTTTCAGTGTAGTGTGTTGCTGTGCTTGCATCTGTTGACTGACTTTGATTCTATAATGTGGCCAATTTTGTTCAATAATCTTCCAACGGGGTAAACAACCCACTCTCATACTGGCTGTCAACTCAAAAAAGGATCCTATGATCGGTATGTGATCGCTGGGGAGGTGGTAGCCTTGTTCAAATGTTCCATTCTGGAACAACTGGTCGCCAATGAACAGGTCTAGTGTAGTTAATGCACCATTTGCGGGATTTGTTCTCGTGGGCAATCCTGGGGGTGAAAGGAGATCCAAGTGGCTGTGTTGCGTCAGGAATGAGAACAGTTCATGCCCGGCTGCATTCTGAAGAGCTGGAGTTAGCATTGGGTTCCACATAATATGATGGGCATTGAAATCTCCAATAATCATTACTGGTGAGGATAATTGGGATAAATAATGATCCAGAGCCGCAAGAGTCAGCTGGTTTGGGGGAGCATACATTGCGGCTATGGAAATGACTTTATTACTGATAGTGACTTGAGCAGCCACAACATCTATTGTGTTGAATGGTTGGTGTACAATAGGTATTGGCGAAAATGTTAATAAGCTTCTTATTGCTAGTAATGCTCCTCCACCTCTTGTGTCTCTATCTTTCCTAATAATACTAAAGTCATTAATTATGCAGGTACCCGCTTGATCTAACCAAGTCTCGGTGATGCCTAGTATATGGATTTCGTTATCTTCTGCAAATAATTGTATTTCTTCTTGTTTATATTTAATTGATCTTGCGTTCCAGAGTGCTATTTTAAGATTCATTCTGGCAGTTTAGGCAGAGTTGAAGAACCTTTGGTAAAATTTCTATGAGTATTGCTTTAAGCTCTCTGCCTTGCAGGTAAAGATGAATGATTTCCATGAATAGTGGTGCAACCTGTTTCAAGGTGTCGGACTCGTTTTTTTTGTTTGAAGTCTGATCAATGGGCATGTGTGCTGATTTTCTTGATGTCATTCCCAAAGAGGTGTATCTGGGGTAATTTTGTTTTCCCCCTTGTGCTTGTTCCTTGCCATTATGAATCCTAAGGGGTTTGGGAACAACTCTCCTAGTCTCAACCAGTGACTCACTCCCGGAGTCCGCTGTTTCTGTCGAACTGACATTTCTTGTTCGATGGATTGTACGAGTGAACTTTCTAGTATGTCTTTTCTTTCTGAATGTTTGTCCCTGTTGGCTACATTGGGGTATAACAACGTGTTCTTGAGATGTTACTTCGTTTTGCATTGCAACCTTATCATTCCAGTTTCCTGTATTGGAGTCATTATTGAGGATGTCAAACCGGTTGGTTAGAGCTGCTGAAAAAGTGCGTGGCGTGGATTTGGATGGTGTTGGCAGCAATGGTCGGATAACTTCACGTTGTTTGTTTGAGTCTGCCGAAGTCTGTGTGTTTATGTTTGATAGAGGCTTGCGTTTGACTGAGTGGAAGTACTCTCTGATGTCCTTATTTATTTCGGGTAGTGGTCTACGAGCTGCAAGCCCTTCATTGTATAGCTCTTGTGCGTGTTGGTTTATCTTACAGCTGGCAGCTATAGGTCGGTGGGACTCACCGCATTGAAAACAGTAGCTGTTTTCTTGACATTTTTCTGGTGTTGCGTCAGCGTCATTCATTTCTTGTTGTTGTGTGTTCCTATGCGTGCCGCTACAACGGGAACATCTTACTTTGTTTGAACACGAGTATTTGCTGTGTCCTAATTCCAAACAGTTTGTACACCTCAATATGGGAGGGTGATACGTGTGAACGGGGAAGCTGATATAGTCAAAATATACTTTTGTGGGCAGTGGACCTCTTACAGATAGTTTGATGCACACGTATTTACTGTTTTGTCCTGGTCGGTTGGGTTCCCATACAATTTGCACAAGTTCTGACCCATTATTCAGCCTGATGTCTCTCTTGACGTCCTCGATATCTGTCTCACATTTCCTCAAGGGACCAAATCTACCGTGATTGATATCAGTTTCGTAGGCGTACGAGCGCCTTGCTGTTAAGGTCCATTTGACCATCCGTGGGGTAGTGACCACAAATTGTTCTCCATTGATGATGGGGGCACATTTTGGATCTTGTAGGGCGGTGTGTTTCACCTGTACGAGCGCTGATACTTTACCGAGAGGACGCAGCTCTTTGATGTACACGCCGAGTGGCGAGCCCCTGAGAGCAGATGTAGCTTGAGTAGGAAGACTCGATATATCTCCTTCTTGAGTGTCAGTACGTGTAATGATCAGCGTGAAGTCATCTTGATCAGTGTCACCAGCAGATGACACTCTGCCTCTCTTGGAGACAGCTGTCATATTGGATGAACCACGTTGTGAAATCACTGCCTGGGATACGCCGTGAAATCACTAACACTAAGCACTTTGAAAACCACTGAATGCTGTAACAACGGAACACAAGTTGGCGTGACCAATGTCAAACCAATGTTGGTGTGTGTGTGTGTGTGTATGTGCATGTGTGTGGCTGTGTGTGTATGTGTATGTGTGTGTATGTGTGTGTGTGTGTGCTTGCTTGTGTGATTGTGTGTGTGTGTGTGTTTGTGTGTGTGTGTGTGTTTGTGTGTGTGTGTGTGTTTGTGTGTGTTTGTATGTGTTTGTGTTTGTGTGTGTGTGTGTGTTTGTGTGTGTGTATGTGTGTGTGGTTGTGTATGTGTGTACATGTGTGTGTGTTTTCTTTTTCTTTTTTCTTTTTTCAGCACAAACAAATATATTTGCAAACGTGTACACATATTAACAACACTACAATACAATGGAGGCGGCGTTGCCACGAATGACAGCCAGGCTTATTCGCTGCCGAAGCCATGCCGTCTCTCGCCGCTCCCCTGAACGCTCCCAGATTCTTCCGCATCTGTGTGTTAGTGCGTGTGTATGTGTGTTTGTGTGTTTGTCACTCTCTCCTCCGCACGCCGCTGTCCTGGTGTCGCCGCCAGAATACGTCGCATGCTCTGCAGGGAGCCACATCATTATGCGTCTGTCGCACTCCGTTTGTGGAGTCACAAACAGCGCACGACAAATGATGTAGCTCTTGCGTCATTGCAGGCTACAATTACACGAAACTATATACACACATTATTCAATATATACGAATTTCACTGGCACAATGTGGGTGGTCGATGACTAGAAAGGTTATGACTAGAAGACTAGAAGGTTATGACTAGAAGGGGAAACGCTGGCACAATAAACACACTGGCTGTGTGCTTGTGTGTGTGTGTGTGTGTGTGTGTGTGTGTGTGTGTGTGTGTGTGTGTGTGTGTGTTTGAGTGTGTTTGTGTGTGTGTATGTGTGTATGTGTTTGTGTGTGTGTGTGTGTTGTGTGTGCTTATGTTTGTGTATGTGTGTGTGTGTATTTGTGTTTGTGTGTGTGTTTGTGTGTGTGTTTGTGTGTGTGTGTGTGTATGTGTGTTGTGTGTGCTTGTGTTTGTGTATGTGTGTGTGTGTGTTTGTGTGTGTATTTGTGCGTGTGTGTGTGGGGGTGTGTGTTTTAGTGTTTGTGTGTTTGTGTGTGTGTATATATGAGGTTATGTATTTTGGTATTTTAAGCGTATTTTTCGTGCACGTACATTTGTATTTGAACAGCATATTAGTGAATTGTTTTAAGAAAAACATTAATTGACATTAGCAAGTCCATATGTCTATACAGTTGAAAAGACCTTCTTATAGCAGTGAATATTTACGGTCACCTAAAAAGAGATCACTATTTTTATTCAACCTTTAGATCAATCAACATATATAAAATCATATAAACCCGCCCGTCATGCAGAACAATTCATAAAATAAAAGGCATACAAAGTCAAAAGCAAACGGTGAAATCAATAGAAATACTAAGTTTGTAAATCTTGATTTTAATCATTGTCAAAATGTTTTTCCTTCAATTCAATTGAATGTATTGAGCCTCCAACAGGCTATATATACATAAACATATACACATATACACATACATATATATATGCATATATACACACACACATACACATATATACATTTAAAAACAAACACATACAAAGCTATCAAATTGTTCATGAACCTACACGCAATTTAGCGTATACAGCAGCATTCAAATAGTTCAATACATGCAATATGTTTAATTCAACTGTGAAAGAAGGTGAGAATGTAGCTGTTTCGAGAAGGATTTAAGCGAGGGAGAGGACAGTAGGTGAGATGAGAGACTATTGTATATGCGAGGAGCAGCGTGTTGGAAGCAGTGTGTAAACCAAGAAGATTCACAGTCACAACGAGGTTCAAGAAGGATTTTAGTTTGTCTTGTATCACGAGGACACGGATGTGGAGAAAGAAGTTGTAGCAAAAACAAAAATGTAAATTATATTACAGACAGGCGCGCGTGGGCATCACCGCCCCACGCGCGCCTACAAGACGTCACACTCCGATCGCACCACAAACACGACTCTCGCTCACACCGTCACACACGGGAGCACAAACGGACACACACACACACGCACAGTCCTCACGCATACCGCCACAACCAATCAGCGGCGAGCCGGTCAATCGCTCGCCGCCGCGGGGCACGCATACTTCATGAAACGCATACATACAAACACATCACCAAACAACGCAAATACGAACGAAAACGCGAATCACACACACACACACACACACACACACTAAACCACAGACACTCCAACGCGCTCACACACTCACACGCTGTGTGAACCAACAGGTTTCGTTGTGGTTGATTTCTGTTGGTGGTATTGTTCGTGCGCTTTGCAGATTATTTCGTATTGATATTGTGTTTTCATGTCAACCGCATCGAGAGTGTTCCTTTATGTCAGTATATTCGGTGGTATCGGAATAATTTCTTATGTCCATTATTCTCAGAGTAGCGAGCGGAAGCGGTTGCATGACGGTGTTGTAAGGGACGTGGAACGTCAGCGCATAAAGGAAGAAAACTTGCGCGTGCTGCGAGAGCAAACAGCTTTGGAGGAAGAGCTGAAAAAGGGCGTAACTCAAACACCTCTGCCAACTGCATAATGCCTCAGGCGGAAAGTGTGTTGTCTTCGGGCTCTGAAAGCAGTTTGTTTGTGCTTCCCAATGAAGATCACACGTTGGAGTTGAAAACTATTATAAGAGATAAAGCAACTTCGAGAAGTGATTTCAAATTTTACGCGGATCGTTTGATACGCCTCGTGGTTGAAGAGGGCTTGAATCTGCTTCCTTATTCGCCTTGTACCATAACCACTCCTACAGGATATGAATATGCAGGCTTGAAATACAAGCGAGGAAACTGCGGAGTCAGCGTTGTTCGCAGCGGAGAAGCAATGGAACAAGGTCTGAGGGACTGCTGTCGTGCCATACGTATCGGCAAAATTCTCATTACCTCAGACACAGACACGCACGAGGCAAAAGTGGTGTACGCCAAGTTCCCTGAGGACATCCACAACCGCAAGGTGCTGCTAATGTACCCCATCATGAACACGGGTAATACGATCGTTCGAGCCGTCGGAGTGATGAGGGAGCATGGAATTCCCGACGAGAATATAATTCTGCTCACGCTGTTTTGCACCCCTAAGGCTGTCGAGCTGGTCACTTCTAATTTCCCAAAGTTGAGAATCCTGACTTCGGAGGTTCATCCAGTCACACCGAATCATTTTGGACAGAAATATTTCGGCACCGATTGAGTGCCGTGCTTTGCTCGTCGAAAATATACTGCTGTTCAATGAATTTATTATCGATGGAGGTGCCTCGTTGGATTAACCCCGTGAAATTCGTGAAACAATGGATTCGTCCACTCGCTCTTTGGTTTTGTACACAAAATTCAACCATACACGATCACATATAGACACACTAACACGTTCAATTTAGCTTGTAACAAAACCAGAAATGTAAATTATATTACAGACAGGCGCGCGTGGGCATCACCGCCCCACGCGCGCCTACAAGACGTCACACTCCGATCGCACCACAAACACGACTCTCGCTCACACCGTCACACACGGGAGCACAAACGGACACACACACACACGCACAGTCCTCACGCACACCGCCACAACCAATCAGCGGCGAGCCGGTCAATCGCTCGCCGCCGCGGGGCACGCACACTTCATGAAACGCATACATACAAACACATCACCAAACAACGCAAATACGAACGCAAACGCGAATCACACACACACACACACACACACACACTAAACCACAGACACTCCAACGCGCTCACACACTCTCTCTCTCGCTCACAATCACACCACACCTCCACTTGTTTTTACAGAAACATGAACTATAGAGCATACAATGAAAAAACGCATAACAAACACACAAAAACAACCAAACCCGACGACGGCCTCCACCAGACGCACACACCTTGGCTGCGGCGAAGCGCAACACGGCAGGCCCCAGCATCCTCCACGCTACCGCCACCGCCCGTGCTCTTCAGTGCTCCGCCGCAGCCTGCCGTCTTCTTCATCACCGGCTGCCGCGACAGGGCACAACACCTTGACCCCAGCATCCACCATGCTTCCGTCGACACCGGTGCTCTTCAGCACCCTACCGCGACAGCCGTAACGTCGCCGCACATGCAGGCCACGCCGTCGTCTCAACTCCTTCGTTTTCTCATCCGGCTTCAGCAGCTCCTTTCTCTCACATGCCCTCCAGCACCAGCAGCCTCCACCAGCGATCTTCATTCTGCCCGGCGACGAGTCCAACACCAGTGCAGGTGGGACGACGAGCAACCCTCGGCCACAGCTCCCCCGCAGCTTCCTGCCGGCACCATGCTCTCCTGCCGTCCCCCTGCACACCAACCTGACACGCCGACGAGCACCTCCACCACGTCCTCCAGGCCGCTGCAAATACTGGAGGGCACTATCTCCGCTGCTGAAGCCGTGTCGCAGATAAACAATATTTCCAAATAAAAAACTAAAGGCCGAAATAGCTTGTAGCAAAAACAAAAATGTAAATTATATTACAGACAGGCGCGCGTGGGCATCACCGCCCCACGCGCGCCTACAAGACGTCACACTCCGATCGCACCACAAACACGACTCTCGCTCACACCGCCACACACGGGAGCACAAACGGACACACACACACGCACAGTCCTCACGCACACCGCCACAACCAATCAGCGGCGAGCCGGTCAATCGCTCGCCGCCGCGGGGCACACACACTTCATGAAACGCATACATACAAACACATCACCAAACAACGCAAATACGAACGCAAACGCGAATCACACACGCACACACACACACACACACACTAAACCACAGACACTCCAACACGCTCACACACTCTCTCTCTCGCTCACAATCACACCACAGAAGTTCAAGTAAATGTTGTGGAGAGTCAGCAGAATGCAAGAGTTTATAGGTGAGAGTGCAGATTTTGTGTTGAACGCGATAAGGAATAGGAAGAATACCAAGATCACGTAGATGGGATGATGTGGGATGATGCGGAGAAAGGCGAAGAATGAAGCGGCAGGCTTGATTAAGGATACATTGTAAAATGTTGAGTGACTTCTGTGGAAGATGAAGAAACAGTGAATTACAGTAGTCAATACGAGGAATGATGAGAGCAGATACCAGAGATTGTGCAATTTATGAATCAATGTAGCGACGGATGAGGTGGAGGTTTCGAAGGATCAGACGGCAGGTGCCAGCTGTAGAAGTAAAATGTTTTTGAAATGACAAATGAGGATCTAGTAAGACACCGAAGACAGTTTGCAAAATATGTTTGTAGCTTCACATCGTTCCCCAGCATTATTTGACCCAATACTTTTGTGTTATTCTAGTTTCACCACTAGGATAACTACTGCTAGAAAACTTTAATATATCCCGCTGTCAACTAAACCCGCTCTTCATATGTGCATTACTCTTTGCTACATTACATTGTAAAATGTGCTACATAAACACACAAACACACAAACACAAACACACACACAAACACACACACACACACAAACACACACACACAAACACAAACACACACACAAACACACACACAAACACAAACATACACACACACACACAATGTAAGGCTAGAATCACGCACACAGTCATGTGACCATCACGCCACGTCGAGCGTTCGCAAAGTCTTGCAAAGTGTATATTTTGTGTGTGTGCACAACGGCTGTGGTGTGTGTGTGTGTGTATGTGTGTTTGTGTGTGTGTGTAGGTGTGTGTGTATGTGCTTGTGTGTGGTTCTGTGTGTGTGTGTGTGTTTGTAGGTGTGTGCGTGTATGTGCATGTGTGTGGTTGTGTGTTTATGTGTATGTGTGTATGTGTATGTGTGTCTGAATGTGTGTGTGGATGTGTGCTTGTGTGTGGTTGTGTGTGTGTGTATGTGCTTGTGTGAATGTAAATGTCTTGATGTAATGTAATGCAATGTAATGTGTGGTTGTGTGTGCTTGTGTGTATGTAGGTGTGTGTGTGTATGTGCTTGTGTGTGGTTGTGTGTGTATGTGTGTGTATGTGTGTGGGTGTGTGTGTGGGTGGGTGTTTGTGTGTGGGTGTGTGTGTGTGCTTGTGTGTGTGCTTGTGTATGTGTGTGTGTTTGTGTGTGTTTGCGTGTGTGTATGTGTGTGTATGTGCTTGTGTGTGTGCTTGTGTGTGTGTATGTGTGTGTATGTGCTTGTGTGTGTGCTTGTGTGTGTTTGTGTGTGTGTGTGTGCGTGTGTGTGTTTGTGTGTGTGTGTGCGTGTTTGTGTGTCCTTGTGCGTGTTTGTGTGTGTGTGTGTGTGTGTGTGTGTGTGTTTGAGTGTGTGTGTTTGTGGAAGTGCCGGATTATTAGAGCCTGCCGGATTATTTTTCAACCCATACCTGAGGGTGCCGCATTATTAGAGACCGTCGGATAAATGCTTATATTCTATAATGACTTCGCAACAAATAAATTCAAGCGGATGACTTGAAGTTTCATCAAAACTAACGCTCTGTTAGATACAGCTTGCTATGCTGGATGTACAATGTCTGGTTTCAATGACTTTCAGCCTGCCATCAACTAACGAAAACCAACATATCCTATTTGAACCAATATAATCTGACCCAAACCTGCCAAGCCCAACCCAACCATCCCATCTTATATCCAGTCAATCTCATTAATCAATCAAATCTAACCCAGCCTAATATGAAGTGATCTAACTTATTGGTTTGCGATCACAAATTGAACCGATTCGATCATAATTTGTCATGAGAAGCTTGAGATTGTAGCAACCGTCAATCACGCAGACAGAACACGACTGATATAATTACACACACATGACTCAATGACAACACACGAACATACATACAAGTCAATGACCTCAAACACTACACTGGATTAAAACCCGGCCAACAGATGGCGGTACTACCGTCGGCCCACAGCTTCCCCCCAGGTGTCGAGCACCGAAAATAACAGGAAAAATAACTATGATTATAAAACCAACACAATGATGTCACTTGAGTGGGGAAAATAACAATTATGTAAAACGCGCCGGTGTTCTAATAGGCCTGTCACGACGAGACCATGCGATTCTCGGCGCATGGACAGGTGGAGCAGGTGTCGGCACCGCGGTAGGGGCAGGTGTCGGTCCAGTGGCGGGTGTGCTCACTGGGTATGTGTCGGTGGCCCTTTCAAGATATGCTGGTTTCAGTCTATCCACAGCGACTGTCTCTTGGTGGCCTCTTGGGTCCAGCACGAACGCTTTGCTGCCGCGGCTGATGATGGCGTACGGGCCCTGGTACGGCGGTGTAAGCGGTGGTTTGTGGGCGTCCACCCTCACGAACACATGCGTCGCTGTAGAGAGGTCAGTAGAGACAAACGGCCGGTGCTGTTCGTGACGACAATGCCAGGCGGTCGGCACGGGACGCAGGCGGGACATGGCATTGTTCAGACGACGGACAGTCTCTGTGGTCGGCTGTGTCTCTGCCGGTGAGAAGAACTGCCCGGGTAGTCGCAACGGTTCGCCAAAGACTAGTTCGGCTGGTGATGAGCCCAGGTCACGCTGAGGCCCATCAGCACAACTGGAAGAGTGGACGGCCAGGCAACATCGTCTCGCAGAGATGCCATAAGCAACGCCTTCAGCTGTCTGTGAACACGCTCTATAATGCCGTTCTGTTGCGGCATGTACGCGCAGGTGGTGATGAGTTTCACGCCCAACAGAGACCAGAGCTCTTTCCAGAGGTCAGAGACGAACTGCTGGCCTCGGTCGGACGTGATATTGAGGCACAGACCGAACCGTGAACCCAGTCAGACCGAACCAGACCGAACCCAGTCGAGCAGGACTTTTGCGCAGCTTTGCGCAGTAGCGTCTGTCATGGGCACGGCCTCAGGGTACCGCGTGAATCGGTCTATGATAGTACATAGATACCGGTAGCCGTCGGCCTCTGGTAACGGCCCGACAATGTCGATGTGAAGCGCCTCGAACCGGTTGCTCGGCAGCGGTGGACGCCTCAGTGGCGTATGCTGGTGGCGGGAGACTTTGCAAAGTTGACACCTGGTGCACGTCTTGGTCCACTCAGCCACCTTTGAAGACACTCGCTGAAACACGAAACGCTCAGATATTAACCGACGAGTTGCTCGGGCACCGGGTTGGTGCAGGTCGTGGAATCGGTTGAGGACTTCGCCCTGAAGTGCTTCGGGCACCAGTGGACGATCGATGCCGGTCAATGTTGATACCAGGAGACCTGAGGGGACTCCAGTGACCGGGCGGCGTTCGATTTTGAGAGAGCAATTATCGGCCAAGGCGGAGACGTCTGTTGCGTTTATCTGAGCCAGTGCAAGCCGCTTCAGATCAATACTCTGTTCACTGTGAAAGTGCGTTACTTCTGCGATGGTGGCAGGAGGGGTGGCATCTAGAGGACGGCTCAAACAGTCGGCGGCAGCGTTCTTCGAGCCAGACAAGTGCTGGATGTCAGTCGTAAACTCGCTAATGAAAGCAAGCTGACGCTGCACCCGTGCCGATCGCTCACTGGCACTGGTGAAAGCGTGTACGAGCGGTTTGTGGTCTGTCAGCAGACGAAGATCAGGTCGACCCTCTAACAGATGGCGAAACCACTTGATGACGCTGAACAGAGCGAACAGCTCCTTGTCGCCGGTGCTCCACTTCAGTTCTGCCTTGCTAAGAGCACGCGAATGGTACGCCAGTGGTACCCATCGACCGTGTTGGAATTGCTGAATGACTGCACCGACGGCGACATCTGAAGCATCCGCAATGACCTGTGTGGGAGCATCTTGTTGAGGGTAGGCGAGACGAGATGCGATGGCCAGCATTGTTTTCGACTTTTGAAAAGCAGATTCTTGTTCATCGCCCCACTCTAACGGGCGTGAATGTACTGCTGTGTGCAGCGGCGCTAGGGCTGCGGCAAGGTCGGGTATAAACCTGTGAAAGAAATTCACCATGCCGATGAATCTGCGACACTCGATGTCGTTCCGTGGTGATTGCATGGCGCACAAGTCAGCCACTCTTTCCGGAAGAGGACTTGAGCCCTTAGGAGACACTTCCAAGCCGAGGAAGCGCACACTTTCGCGACCAAAAACACATTATTCTGGTTTCACCACCAAACCCACACTTGACAGCCGCCTGAACAGCTCTTGGAGGTCTCGTTAATGAGTCTCAGCGTCCGGCGAGTATACCAAGATGTCGTCAATGTAGGCGTATACACGAGGCATACCGCGGAGTACCGAGTCGATCAGGCGTTGAAAGATTTGGGCCGCGTTACACAACCCGAACGGCATTCGCGTGTAATGAAACTGCCCGAATGGTGTGATGATGGCAGTCTTCTGTTGATCTTCTTCGGCGACGGGAATTTGCGCGAAGGCACGCGCCAGGTCAAGTTTGCTGAACATACGAGCACCGTCCAGCATATCAGCGAAGCTCTGCAGGTGTGGTATGGGGTACCTGTCAGGTGTGGTTATAGCGTTCAAGCGCTCATAACACCCAACCATGCGATATGCCGAACCTCCGTCTTTCTCGACCAGATGTATCGGACTCGCCCATGGTGATGATGAGGGGACGAGGATGCCGCGATCGAGCAGCTCGTCGAGCTCACGCCTCGCTGCAGCCATCTTACCAGGCATGAGCCGCCTGGAGCGCGCGTGAACAGGTGCACCTTTAGTGAGGATTCGGTGTTCCACACCTGGTAAATTTATACCTGGGAAACCTGTTGGCGGTGCGCACAGACGCCGGAATGAGTCGCTTCTGCGCACACCTTCGAAGCCGGCGCCGTCGTAGGCCGTATGTTGTGCCGCACTGACATGAGCCACGTCGGGATGAAGCAGCGTCCCTGTGTGTCTGTTGACAGTGGACAAGTGAGTGACGCTGTCGATCAGGCGGCGGCCGCGCAGGTCTACCACCAAGCCGTACTCGCGGAGGAAGTCAGCTCCCAGAATTGGTGAAGGCACACCCGCCACCAAAAACTTGAACGGGTAGATCCCGCCGAGACACAGGTCAACCCCAAGGCGGAAATCACGTTGGTAGACGGGGATGTTCGAGCCGTTCGCCGCGCTGAGTACTGGTGCAGACAGCGGGGTGTCACGTGAGCATGTGGCGGGCAGCAGTGACACCTCGCTGCCGCTGTCGACGAGGTAGCGACGGCCGCTGCGATCAGTGACGTGAAGCAAGTGGCGCGTTGAATTGCAACCAGTCACCGCCACTAATGTCGGCTGCAGTGTGCGTTTCCCTGCATCGATGGCGAATGTGCACGTGCCTGTACACTTACGAGCCGCAGGTCCCCATTGTCGATGGCTTCTGCACCAGCGATTGACAAAGGTGTCTGACGTGGATGACGCTGAACGACGATTTGATGCCGCTCTACGATTGCTGGCGGCTGGCTTCGCTAGACGTGCTTGAACTTGGCGAGTTGATGAGACCACTGCAGAATCATCATCGGGTCCGGAGTCGTGAATAGTCGCTGACACTGTCTGTGTGAGCTGATGATATGTGTCTGTTTTAACGGCGACTTCTACCAAAGACATTTTTTCAATCCACTCACGGCACAGCAGCCGAAGTGCAGGGGGTAGACGGCCTAAAAATATCTCAACGATTATCTCGTGCTCTATATCGTTCGGATACAAAATCTCGATGTCAGCAAACAACTGTGAGGGCCGACGTGAACCCAATTCGGCAGGCAAGCTGTTCAGCCGCCTCAGTCGCTCAGCTGGGGTGAGCTGAAGACGCTTCTTCAATCGAGCGCACAGCTGTGTGTAGCAGTCAGACGGAAGAGGACTTGCCGTGGCCAGGTCCTTCACCATGCGGAAATGCGACGCTGGTAATTTAGCCAGCACCTTCCTCATCATGGTGGCCTGCACTGTGATGCCAGCATCCGCCATTAAATTGTCGGACATAGCAATCCATGTATCGACGTCCATTGGATCGAACGTTGGTAGTTCGACACGTACAGCCACAACAAGCTCTGGAATATTCTCCATTGACGGAGCACTGACAGACGACGCATGTGCAGATGCGCCGGTGATGAAATTGTCTGAAATGTCGTCCATTTAAGGAGGACTGTATTCGGGGTCACCACTGTACCAACCGTCAAACACGCAGACAGAACACGACTGATATAATTACACACAAGACTCAATGACAACACACGAACATACATACAAGTCAATCACCTCAAACACTACACCGGATTAAAACTCGGCCAACAGATGGCGGTACTACCGTCGGCCCACAAGATTAAAATTTAAACTACACGCGAACATCTGTGTATGATAGATAAATTCCAATTTATTGCATAATGTGATTTAATTATATATTAATTATTCAAGTTTTCAAAAGTGATTCTGGATATTGATGTCAACTTCCTGAGTTTGTTGATGAATTCATTCTACACGGTGAAATTTAAGCTTCTATTGTCTTTAGTTGCTGCCCGCGGGCCATTGGTATTTCATAAAAATGAGCCATCGTTTCGTTTACGTTTGAAACCACTGATCTGTACCATTTAGCCCGCGCAGTTTTGTCACCTCATATTCAAGCATAAATACAATAAGAATGAACTCAGACAGAAATAAACCTCGCTTTTATTATTGTTTTTGTGTTGCTTCTATTGTGTTACAGCACGGATCTCTTCCGAACAGTGTCAAACGGTATTACGACTCACGAATGATAATTTACAAGATCAGCCGGAAGATGGCGGGAGTGTACCTGTGCCTGGCCGAGAACGGAATCGGCTCCGTCAAGAGTGATCACGTGACATTGCATGTGCATTGTGAGTGGTACCAGTGTTATATCCTGCTTGCCTTGGTATGATACAGTTGAAACAACAAACTATTGTGTAGGTGAAAATGTTTGGCGCCGGCACACACACACACATGCTAGGTGAATTGATGAGAAAGTCACTATTCTACTCACAGTGAAAATTTATCCGGCAGTTTTCGACACGTGACTTATGTTTTGTGTCATCAACCTTTCTCTGTGTGTGTGTGTGTGTGTGTGTGTGTGTGTGTGTGTGTGTGTGTGTGTGTGTGTGTGTGTGTGTGTGTGTGTGTGTGTGTGTGTGTGTGTATGTGTGTGTGTGTGTGTGTGTGTGTGTGTGTGTGTGTGTGTGTGTGTGTGTGTGTGTGTGTGTGTGTGTGTGTGTGTGTGTGTGACATCAACCTGCAGTGGACAATTATTTGCTAGTGTTGAATAAACAGTGTATCAGTGAGAGAGGACAAGTTATCAAGAAACAGACAGACAGATAGACAGACAAACAACAAGTTATTTTAGACGTTTTCACGCTAACAATCTCCAAACATTTTTATATTGATGCAGTATTTTTCATATACAGACACTCAAACACACACACACACACACACACACACACGCACACACACACACACACACACATTCACATGTCGCATATCACGGGTCGCAAAAATATTTCCTCATTCAATCTGTCTTATTCCATCTCCATGCCCTTACATTAGCATATGCGCGGACGTTTCGGCCCAGTATTTATGCGTGTGTGCGTGTGTATGCGTGTCTGTGTGCGTGTGTGTGTAAGGTTGAGTGAGAACCGCACTAAACCATTTGCATCACAGCTGACGTTTTTCGTCGTTGGACAGTATTTTAACGCCCAATTGCCTGATTAGCACTGACCCACACACAAACACACACAAACACACACACACACACACATACGAGCATACGAGCATACGTAATCTGCATGGATGCGAATTAATTCCGTTGGTTGCATGTGGACAGCTTGCGATATGGCCCCCGGAAATGATTGCAAAGCCACAGAGCACGTATACGCGAGCTCCCTGGGAAATACACAGCTCATTAGCATGTGTGACGGTGGCTTCCAACCTTTTTCGGCTTGTTCATCCAACTTGGCATGACGCATCAAGCATTTGACCTATTTCACAAAATGTTGTCAACATATATATATATATATATATATATATATATATATATATATATATATATATATATATATATATATATATATATATATATATGGATAAACTAAGCACTAAAGATTAAATTACCCCAATAAATTACCCCAATAAATTACCCCAGGGGTAAATTACATCCAGGTTGAGAACCAATGGCATATGACGAGCTTTGTGTGCCGTTCGTAGCTTTTAGTGTTTAGAGCAGTTGTTCTTAATCGGGGGTATCCATACCCCTAGGGATATGGGAACCAAAGGTTCTGGGGGTCTGGGGTTCGGTTTCAGGGTACAGGGGTCCCCGCAATTCGAGGGCGATGCGACGGTCTTTGATTGGTCGAACCTGCGTTTGGTCGAATCTTGAAACTGTCTTTCCCACAGTATATTTAGGGGAGGTAGGGATCGACCTCCAGCCCAGACCCCAAAAATATCACAAAAAACTCAGCCTACATCAGTAATATTGAAGGCTTCATTTATACGTATCTAAATTTGTTTATCTAACACAGCTGTTGTACAGCACTGGCTGCTTCCCCACTCATTGTGACATCGTGGTGGAGTGCTCACTCCCTGAATCGGTTGAACCAGCTCCTGCTCGCCGTGAATGTTTCTTGTGTCCTGCTTTTGGAGGATGGAAGAAATGTTCCCACAGTGACAAGGCATGTTCTCGCACAAGTCCCACACTATTGGACATCTTGCGTTGTGTCCTGTCCTTCATCCACTTGATCAAAATATCCTTCATCCACTTGATCAACATGTCCTTCATCCACTTGATCAACATATCATCCATCCACTTGATCAACATATCCTCCATCCACTTGATCAACATGTCCTTCATCCACTTGATCAACATATCCTTCATACACTTGATCAACATATCCTTCATCCACTTGATCAACATATCCTTCATCCACTTGATCAACATGTTCTTCATCCACTTGATCAACATGTCCTTCATCCACTTTATCAACATATCCTTCATCCACTTGATCAACATGTCCTTCATTCACTTGATCAACATGTCCCTCATCCAGTTAATCAGCATGTTCTCCATTCACTTGATCAACATATCCTCCATCCACTTGATCAACATATCCTTCATCCACTTGATCAACATATCCTTCATCCACTTGATCAGCATATCCTTCATCCACTTGATCAACATGTCCTTCATTCACTTGATCAACATATCCTTCATCCACTTGATCAACATGTCCTTCATTCACTTGATCAACATATCCTTCATCCACTTGATCAACATGTCCTTCATCCACTTGATCAACATGTCTTCCATTCACTTGATCAACATGTCTTCCATTCACTTGATCAACATATCCTTCATCCACTTGATCAACATGTCCTTCATCCACTTGATCAACATATCCTTCATACACTTGATCAACATGTCCTTCATCCACTTGATCAACATGTCTTCCATTCACTTGATCAACATATCCTTCATCCACTTGATCAACATATCCTTCATCCACTTGATCAACATATGCTTCATCCACTTGATCAACATGTCCTTCATCCACTTGATCAACATGTTCTTCATTCACTTGATCAACATGTCCTCCATCCACTTGATCAACATGTCCTTCATCCACTTGATCAACATGTTCTTCATTCACTTGATCAACATGTCCTTGATCCACTTGATCAACATGTTCTGCATTCACTTGGTCAACATGTCCTTCATCCACTTGATCAACATATCCTTCAACCACTTGATCAACATGTCCTTCATCCACTTGATCAACATGTCCTTCATCCACTTGATCAACATATCCTTCATCCACTTGATCAACATATCCTTCATCCACTTGATCAACATATGCTTCATCCACTTGATCAACATGTCCTTCATCCACTTGATCAACATGTTCTTCATTCACTTGGTCAACATGTCCTTCATCCACTTGATCAACATGTCCTTCATCCACTTGATCAACATTTGCTCCATCGCATTGAGACGGGAGCCCCTTGCGGCACAGAGAACAGGAGTTGTTGTAGATGCTGTTGAAGTAGCTGCCTGGCGGAAATTGTCCCTGTTCTTCCAAATTGTTGACACTGTAGACCTTGTGACACCCATCTGCGCTGCTATGGCTGAGTGAATCATACCTGCCTCACATTTCCTTGTAAGCTCTAGGACAATGTCGGTTGATGGCGCACGAGATTTGAATGTCGAATTTGCGGGTTTTTCTGTCGAACCATGAGGCTTGGTATATGAATTAAGCGCTGTCAATTGTGAACGGTCGAATTTCGCGGATCCCCCGTATATATGAAGTTACAATTATATATAATCATACACAATAATTATATAATAAATATGTATAATATTTTATAAGTGTGTGTGTGTGTATGGCAGACGCCCCCGTAGTGAGGGCCGATTCGTCACCTGTTTTCAGTGGGGAGGGGCAGTCGGCCAAGTTGGAGTGTCACGTGACGGCCAACCCGTCCGCTTCGGTTAGATCACGTGACCACGCTGACATTACAGGCGTCCAATCACGTGACACCTTCATGTGACAATTAATTGATCAATTATATTTCAATTAATTGTTTGACTAATTGTACAATTAATTGTGAAGAGTTCATTTGAATTTAATTGGTCGCGTGAAATTTCATATCAAAACAAGCATATATATTTATCTACATCTTGACTCATATCGCTTAATAAGTCTCACTTTTAAGCCGTAAATTTAAAAATATTATTTTGCTGGGTTGGCGTCGGAATTTTGGCGTATACTGTCGATGTCTGTTGTACATATGCACCGTATGTGTTTGTGTTAGGTATCATGGGTGCGTTACAATGCATCTTCCGACCTAGCCGATATCAGATGGAAGATGACATCTTCCGATAATGGGGCCTCACATCAGCTGATTATCAACGATTTAATAGCGAGCGATTTCGCCAAGTATTCGTGTCGCGTCAACAATTACCTGGGCCAAAGTAGCGCCAATATTCAGCTGACAGGTATGTCTAGAATTGGACGAATCGCTAATTCATAAATACACATGATCCCAATGGAATCCCCTTGGACAGAACTGGACTTACTCCCTTTATTAAAAGTATCAGTGGTCTGTAATCTGTGGGAATTCCCCCACTGGTGGGGAATGCAATAGTTGCCAAGTGCGAAGCTTAAAATCGAACAGAACAGGACAAATGTGTGTTTTATGAATTAAAATTGGTTTATTTTTGTTTCTTATGACCTCTTGACCTTAACTTTGATGTAACAACTGAATTATTGAATTTATCAGCGCTGTTGTTTGTGGAAAATGAAAATTTGGTTCATTAAGAAGAAATGGAGAATCCAGGAAAAAAGGTTAAGAACCTCTGATCTAAACAGAAGTAGTCACTAGCAAATATCTCACCCTTTCATGAGCACTTAAGTAAGGCCCGCCTTAACTCAAAATTGCCTTAAATTGCCTTAACTCTCAAAAACTATATACCACCAGCAGTAGCTTGCCCATATGTGCTGGTGTATGTGTGTGTGTGTGTGTGTGTGTGTGTGTGTGTGTGTGTGTGTGTGTGTGTGTGTGTGTGTGTGTGTGTGTGTGTGTGTGTGCATGTGTGTGTGTGTGTGTGCTTGTATTCTTTTTATAGGTCAGACACAATGACATATGAAATAAAAATGAACAGTTATTAAGAAAAATCAAGACAATATAAAAGTGCAGAATTTTTGTCAAAATTTCTGTTGTCAAAAACATAGTTTTCGTATTGAGTATTGACATTGCGGTTTTGAGGGGCTGATTTTAATGTTCATTTTTATGATTTCACAACATGTTTCCACAAAGTTATCATAGCGACTCCAAAATCATTATAAACTTTTGTATTCATGTGTTCGCCATTCACTCGCAATAATTTGCACGTTTCTACTTGCAAACTTTTCTGGTTTATTTGAAATCGTTTGTGTGTAGGGCTTTTGATATTATCAGCTCAATCTGTTCAAATTGTATCCGTTTCTATGCAAAAGAAACAGTTCCTCTCTGGTTTAATGATGCATGAACACTTCGGAATATATGTAGATTTTCTGTATTTCAGAAGGCACTGTATGTTGAAACGCCAGCTGATGTGTGACTTGACTTGTTTTTCTCACATGAAAATCACTGGAATTAGATGATTTAATGCACTGGATTTTGCACAATCTCATGAATAGTGGCACTCACAAGTGTATTTGCTTCAATTGATCACAGAGAAAATTCAATAAAATTATTCACACCCAAGATCTTTTTCAAATACCAAAAAATCCAGACACGAAAAACACCTCCTTTTGTTGTCTTAAATGTAAAACAAAAAATCACTGAAATACACTTTAAGTTTCAAATTTATACGATATTTGATTTTTTCCGGTATTTTTGCTTTGGTTTTCCCTGTTTAAGTTTTAGGTAGTATGAAATCGGAATTGCATAAATCGAGAATTGACTGTACTACAATTTCTGACCAATTAATTTAACGCAGAGTTTATAACTAGGGTTCGGTGAAGTAGTTTCAGAGGTTCGAAGGCTTGGTTCACCCACTCGTATGATTCGTGACGTCAAGCTCTGGTCATCATTGGCTGCAGCTAATAATTACGCCACATCGCTTGGCTTTGTTATATGTGCTGCAAGCAACTCGGTCCACTCAGTAGTAGCCTACTTGTGTGACTGTCTTGATCGTACGTTATTTGTGATTTTTCTTATAATACTTCAAACACGAAGCGTTGGATAAATGCATGTAAGGAGCTTGTAGGTTTCAGGACCTATGTGTTTGTCGGCGATAACAATTTTCACCTGTCCACTGTCAATCTCAGTTTGGCTGCACGTTTGATGTCAGGTGTTCCGAAACAGCCTCGTATCACCAGCGGCTCGAATGCGGTCAGCACCCACAAGTACTTCTTGACATGGACCGTGCAGAGTTTCTCGCCCGTGCTCGAGTTCAGAGTCGGCTATCGTACAGCTCGGGTGACATATATTTACTACTCTCATATATACCAAGCAAATACGATTCTATTCAGACCATTTTGATTAAAATCGAAGTTGTTGTATATAAGGAGACTGAACACAGTCTACCCCAGTGTTTGTGCGCGTGCAGGATTAAGTGCCTCTTTGCCACGACCCACGGTATCATCCCCCACGATGGCCTCTTGCACGTCAACTATGCTTACATACACAATTCGATGCAACTTCAAAATGTGTGTGTGTGTGTGTGTGTGTGTGTGTGTGTGTGTGTGTGTGTGTGTGTGTGTGTGTGTACTTACCGAGCTGTTCTACAGGATTTGAGCTTAAGCTCGAGCTGACCTGTCTCTCAACCTATCAATTTTACTTTTAAACTCTGATATTTTTTCACTTTCGACGATATCCTTGAGTAGTTCATTCCAACTATCTATAGCTCTGTATGGGAAGCTGTACTTCTTTATATCCTTTTTACGACGGGTGTTCCTTAATTTATACTTGTGTCCTCTTCCTTTCATCTGTCTATCAAAGGTGTGTGTGTGTGTGTGTGTTTGTGTGTGTGTGTGTGTGTGTGTGTGTGTGTATGTGTGTGTGTGTGTGTGTGTGTGTGTGTGTGTGTGTGTGTGTGTGTGTGTGTGTGTGTGTGTGTGTGTGTGTGTGTGTGTGTGTGTGTGTGTGTGTGTGTGTGTGTGTGTGTGTGTGTGTGTGTGTGTGTGTGTGTGTGTGTGTGTGTGTGTGTGTGTGTGTGTGTGTGTGTGTGTGTGTGTGTGTGTGTGTGTGTGTGTGTGTGTGTGTGTGTGTGTGTGTGTGTGTGTGTGTGTGTGTGTGTGTGTGTGTGTGTGTGTGTGTGTGTGTGTGTGTGTGTGTGTGTGTGTGTGTGTGTGTGAATAAAGTTTTGTGTACGATAGCATTTAAGCCCGCCTGTCGTGCGGAACAATTCATAAAACAAGATAGACACAATTTAAGCAGCCTGCTTCCTAACGACTGCGAGATCTCATGCGAAAAATTATAGGAAATAATTGTTTTGACCTTATATTTTTATATTTTTATCTGAAAATAACATGATTTGCCTAAAACAACTTTCAGCAACCGAAATGAACGAATTGTTACCAAAAATGTTGGCGATTATTTCATTTGTGTTTTGAATTTTTTAATAAAGCCACCATTAGTCTAGGTTTTGCGAGAACTTTCTGCCGATTTGAAAAGAATGCGAACATTAAACACGTTAAGAACCACTTATCTAAACTAACCCAATCAAGCCTAACCTCAACCTATCCTAGCTTAACCTAACCTAACCTAACCCATTTAACTGACATCTAAGCCACCAATATTTGTGACCACTAAAGTAGCCTATATGATCACAATTTGTTACCAGCAGTCCGAGATTGAAAACCAAAAACGGTCATTTTACACAGTGTAAATTTGTAACTGTAAATTTGAAGAAGAACTGTAAATTCTTTAGGTTTAAACTGTAAAATTTATATTTGAGCTGTAAAATTTTTATTTTAACTGTTAAATTACAATTTGAACGGTAAAATTTATATTTGAACTGTAAATTGTCTATGTATTGGGCCCGCGATTCATTTCTTTTTCATAATTGTATCAAATTTATTCAAATATCGATACAATAAGAACGAGCTCATATACAAAATCTTCGTTATAAGGAGTGTCTTGTGTGTTAATTTTTTTTTAAATACAAACGGCACGGTAGTATTTTTTAAATAACTTAGCTCATGCGCAATAAAACCACACAAACAGTGTTTGGCGCCAATATGATGCATTTGATAATAGTGTTTGAGCTTAATTGAATGCTAATCTATGTATATTCATGTGTAATCGCAAGTGCCCCCGCGAATACTTCAAGTGATTTCCAGCAGTATTTCAGAAACTTGAACAGAATTTATCGCTTTGTCCGATCGCATTTTCATACGAAACATTAAAATATTACATTAAAACGCCCATAATTATTCTTAGATTTATTTGCGTGGAGCTTGTTATACTGGCTATTGTGGAAGATGAACATTCCTACATGCCAATATTATTTTTATTTATGTAGCCCACATGGTTATTGTATAATATCTGTATAAATGGTAGTCCTTCTTCCCAAAGTTTACAACAGGTCAATATAATTTTACACCTACGTAACTTTTTTAGAGTTACGACCGCTTAAAATAAAAATATTGTTCATACTTTGAATTTTACCGAATCTGCTCGGAATTTTAACCAGCTAGTGGAAAAATAGAGCGGCACTCTCTAATTGAACTACACTACGGGGAAATGTTTTAAAAATTGAAATATAATCCAAAATCAAACACAAACAGACAAAATCCAATTGGAAGTTCAAAATGTATTCAAACAAACACATGCATATTGCATACACACAAACATATGCATTCCTGCATAACATATACTGAACTGAATATATAATGCAATTACAGTAAATGAATTTTTATAGAAGACTGTAACGAAAACATCAAATTTAAAACTGAATTTACAGTTTTAATCTTATTTATTTTCAGGCGTCACGGCACGACCACATATCGAACAAGACCCCCGAACACCCAACCACACTCACACCGTCACACACACACACACACACACACGCACAGGTCTCACACTCTCAGTAACAACCAATCAGCGGCGAACTGGTCACGTACCTGTCCCCACGGGGCACGAACACGTCATTGTTAACCCGAGACGCACACACGCACGAGGCAGACACACACACAAACATACAGACACACACACACATACACACGGTAAACCATACACGATAACACTACACAGACACTTGTAAAAATCAATTGGAATTCAACACATATTGAGACAAATACACACAAATAGATCCCATTATATATAACAGATAATGAACCGCAGGACTAAAACAATTAAGCAGTGGCGGCTCTAGAACTTATCCGATGGGCGGGTTGATGGTACAGGGGGCTAGGTAAAATATGCAGGCTAATATGCTATAAATGTTCATCGTCAGTATCTTTGGGGAGCTCAGGCGGGTTACTTGGGGGAGTTCAGGTGGGTTACTTGGGGGAGCTCAGGCGGGTTACTTGGGGGATTAAGCCTCTCCATGCCACCCACTGGTGCCGCCACTGCTGCAGAACAAGTAACCCTCAGGAGCTAGACTGTGGTCTGAAGTGGAAGGCAGTTTCGCTTAGCTGTGTTTGCAGACGAGGGATTTTGAGTGGATTTCCAGCAGTCGTAGTCCCGGATGATGTTGCAGTTAGTTCACGCTTAGTGGCAGTATTCTCCACGGCTCTCTGATTGAGCTCGTTCTTGAGAATTTTGGTTCTTGGGTATTTTGGTTTTGAAAAATCAATGTTCAACATTGCGGAGAATACAGTCGATCGAGAAGTATTTACAACTTGCCATTGTATTTCGCTCGTTCGCTCAAAGGGTATGTCTCGGGTTAGGAATGTACAATATCTTCGGCATTCATTTGCCGTTTGGTCTTCTAGCCGATTCCCTTTTTCGTTGAGGGTTACAATACTCGTGTATTCACGTCGAAGTGCCCAGCTGACCGTCCGATCCGTAATGCCGCCGGTCAAAAGTATACCGGGATGAGACCAACGGTTAATACTATAAAATATTTCGTCTCTTGATTTACTATAATGAAATGCGGTGCTTCCTAACAGAGAAAATCCCAGTAAAAACGTGAACCCACTGTAACTCATCAGCATAGTCCAAATAGGCGCCAAATATTCGTCCAAATGTCTCACTTGTCTACCTTGATAGTAAGCACCATTTTGTTCGATGACATCTACACTAGCACGTCTCCACAATACAAAATGAGTCATATTGCCCTCAGTTATATTTACAACTCCAATTTCGTGGCTTGTATTACCAGACCAATCATTACTGTCAAACGGTTTCGTGATGACAAACACATCAAAAGGTTTCACTTTAAGTGAGTCTGGCGAAGAAACATTCTTGTACATTTTTGTTGCAAAGTGATGCTGAATAGTCAATCCTGTCACATTTGTCGATACTGCCACTGCCAAAAATACTATTCCAAGTTGATAGAAAGTGATCGACACCATACTTAACCGACCAACGCCTTGGTTGAAATCAATCAGAAATCAAATACTTATTTGAACACACACACGCACACACACACACACACGCACTCACCAACATAACAACAGAACGCACCATACGAGCGATATGGTGCTGAATTGCTTCTGGAAATATCCGCAAGATGGCAGCATAATCATGCATTGCATCAGCATATATATATATATATATATATATATATATATGTGTGTGTGTGTATATAGTCCGACTATTTAACCTCAATAAATAGATAGCAATTTGGTTATTCAATATTTTTATACAGATACAGTAATACCTCCGCTGACGAACTGTTGTTGTTGTTGTTGTTGTTGTTGTTGGTTAATGCACATAACACTGTTAAGGTTCTAGTGCAGTATATATGGTTTTCGATTTGCGCTAACCGTCAGCGTCTGTGTTCTTGTCTCTTCTGGAAGAGTGATATGAATTGATGGAAACTATCCAGCGGAGGAGTTTATATGACAATTATATGTGAGGATGAGGAAATGGCCAGAAGGATTATCATATGAAATCGAGAAGTTTGGTGGATATTAGGAACTGCCTCAGAGGTTCGGTAAATTCGGTTTGGTAAAGAAGAGTATCTAGACTTGGGGGTGAGGAGAGTCCATCAGTCATGATTGATCTTTGTCCTGCGAATTTTCCACAATGCAGCATCAGGTGTGATACGGTAATGGGCACATGACAGAGTTCGCATTCTGGTCTGTCTATACGGTCGAGAAGATAAGAGTGCGTAATGTTGGTATGTCCGGTTCTGAGTCTGAAAAGCGCTCTATCAACTATTCGCGATTTGTTGGGGCGTTGGTGGAGTCCCAGGTTGTAGTGGAGGAGGCACTTCGAGTTGCTGAGGACATCCTGGAAATGTTTTGAGATGAACTGAACTTTTGCCAATTTGTTGACGAATGGAAATAGGTCAGTGGCTGAGAGTGGCGGAGTCATGATCTGCCCGTTGTTCGTAGCCTTTTTGGCTGCTATGTCCGCGAGCTCGTTGCCTTTGATGCTGGAGTGGCTCGGTATCCAAAGGAATTTTGTTGTGCGACCCGACTTTGTAATTTTTATATATAGCAAAATGATGAGCTCTGCAAGGTGGTTTTTTGCGGAGTATGCTGATAGTGCCTGTAGAGACGATAACGAATCTGTGACAATAACTGTGTTGTTAATAACTCTTTTGTCAATGAATATCAGGGCTTGGTACAGTGCGAACAGTTCGGCAATAAAGATTGTAGTGTAGTGCGGAAGTTTGAAAAGAAGTTCAGTGCTGAGTTTCGGGATTACAACAGCACATCCTACCTGTTCGTCTAATTTAGATCCGTCTGTATATATGTATGTTCTTGCATTTGAAGTGTTTTGATATTCTAGGAAAGCTTGAACAATTTGTGCTGATGGACAAGTGTGTTTTTGTGGGACATCCAAAATATCATACATGATATGTGGCGTTTCTGATGTGTATTTCTTTTGAGGTCTAGTGTCAAGAGATATGTCAAACCCAAGCTCATTTTTAGATTTAGCAAAAGACATTGACAATGTGTAACCGCAGTTTCTTCTAATTGTTTTGGGGTCGGCGTAGTTCAGGGATGTGAGCTGTGAGAGAAGAGGGTTGCATGGATGACCATTGTCTTCTGCAATTTTTGTTCCATATTTAACCGCTGCTTGTAATCTGCGCAAATGGAGTGGAAAAATTCCAGTTTCCCTGTAGATTTTATAAATTGGTGCGGTTCGGTGACATTTGGAGGCGATTCTGAGGCAAGTATTTTGTATGATGTCGAAAGGCCGCAAAAGTTCAGGAGATATGTGTGTTAATGATGAAGAACAATATTCCAAAATGGGTCTAATGAGGGCACAGTACAATCGGGTGAGAACAATTCTGTCGGCACAATAAGATGGATGGGACAGGCATTTGATAATGCTGATCCTTTTCAGCGCTCTGGTTTTACATTGGATAATGTGTGGTTTCATTGTCAAGCGTGAGTCCAATAGCACACCAAGGTATTTTGCCTGTGAATAGAATTGAATAGGCGCATTGTTTATGGTTAGTGGTGGAAGAGACGCTAGAGCTGGTGTAAAAAATTTGCGGAAAATTACTGCTTTTGTTTTTCTGATGGAAATTTGAAAGCCAAAAGATGTGCAATTGGTCGCGAATCGGTCTAAAGCTGCTTGTGTTTCAGCTAGCAGGTTATGCATTTCGTTTCCTGTGCACCAGAGCACAATGTCGTCGGCGTATAAGCTGTACTTGATGGAGGCCGGAAGGAGACGTATTGTTTGACACACGGCAATGCTGAAAAGTGTAGGGGAGAGGACGCTTCCTTGCGTTACTCCATCTTCCTGTGGAAATAATTGCGAGAGTGAGTTGGTGCGTAGCTGGAAAGTGCGATTATTGAGGAATTCTTCAATGAACGAGTAAAGGTGTCCATTCAGATTATGAGATGATAGCAGTTGAAGAAGAGCGGTTTTTGACATGAGATTGAAGGCTGAAGTGAGGTCGAGAAAGACAGCTATTGTTATTTGTCCTCGTGCGAATCCCATCCTTATGCTCGATGTAAGGATATTGACGTTGTCGACAGTACTGCGCGAGTGCTGATACGCGGTTTGTTGGTCGCTAATAAGATTTGTGGTTTCCAAAAACTGTTTTAATCTTGATAGTGCCATACGTTCGTAAATTTTGCAAAAAACTGATGTTAGTTGAATTGGTCGGTACGAAGCTGGTTCAAGGGGTGGTTTGTTAGGTTTTAGTATCGGAATGATATGGGAGTTACGCCACGTCGGTGGAAAAAAGTTTCGCTGCCATATGGCGTTCAGCGCATTCAGGATGTATGGAAGGTGTTGAGGTGACATGTGTTTGAAAAAACTGGCGTGTATGTTGTCAGGACCTGGTGTGGTGCACTGTGATTTGTGTATGGCCAAACGTAATTCTGTCATGGAAAAATTTATGTTGTAGTGGCAAGGTGCTTCATGTATCGATTCGCGATGAAGGGCAATCGAAGATACTGCGTGTTCATTTGTTTGTCCGCGTGTTTTTGATAGGTCAGATATGTGGTTTCCAAGGATGGTGTGCACGATGTGTTGGTTAGTTACAACGATGTCTCCAAGGTTTAGTGTTGGACACGAGGGGATGGATTTTTGTGAATTTTTCAGGGAGCGCACGAAAGACCACAGTCGACCTAATGATGTTCGATGATCGATCGACAGCAGCAGCTGGTGCCAGCTGTTGCGCTTTGCTTGTCTTACAGTGCGTCTTGCCACGGCCTTTGCTCTTCTGTATTGAAACAGTGCTTCGTTGGTTCTGATTCGGCGAAAGTGTCTAAGAGATCGTTTCCTATTTTTTATGGCTGTCTTGCACTCTTCGTTCCACCACGGTGTGTAACGCTTGGCCAAGACGCCGGAATTAGCGGGAACCGAAATATTGGCTGCTTTTATAATTGCATTGGTGACGTGTGGTATGATAGTCGTGTAGTTTTCGGCTTGCTGGAGAAATTCGACGTAGAGAGCTTCATTGAAATTTGACCAATCTGCTTTTGAGAGTTTCCATTTAGGTGATATAATTATCTGTGGTGTGGGTGTTGTGTGCATTGTGGTTTGTGGTGTGTGAGTAGTGTTTCTAACGAGGTTGTATTTTATTAATATTGGAAAGTGGTCACTCCCGTACGGGCTATCGTGGCAGTGCCATGTGAGATGCGGTGTCAGTGTGCTTGAGCAAAAAGAGAGGTCGATGTGCGATGTGGTGCCGGTGCGTTCGTTTAAGTGTGTTGGAGAGCCGTCATTTAACAGGTGTAGGTCGTGGTGTAGTAAATCTTCGACTTCTCGTCCGCGCCTATCTGTTGTTGGGGATCCCCATATGAGATGCTTCGCATTGAAATCTCCGCAGATTATTATCGGACTTTGAAATTTGTGTGCAAACTCGGTTAACATAGGTGCAAGTACATTTTGACTAGGTGGTAATTAGATATTACAAATGGTCAGAGTTAAGTTGAGATAGTGAATTTTGCATGCTGTAAATTGTAAGTTGCTTGGGAACTGTATTTGGCATTGTGGTATAGATTTGTGTATGTAAACTGATGTCCCACCTTTCCTTATGGTTGAATCACCGTATTGATGATAGTGGCAAAAATTTGGAAGGTTGGGTAATGAAGTATCAGAGGGTAAAAAGTGTGTTTCTTGTAGACAGATGATACTGGGATTAAAAGTGAGAACAATTTGACGAAATTCTGGCCACTTTTGAACGAGGCCGCGGCAATTCCATTGGAGTACAAAATTATCAAAATACATGAGGAGTTATTCTGCGAGGTTCGTGTAATTGATTTTAGTTTAATTCAGATGTTTGGGAAGTTTTGATGTGGAATATCATCTGTAGTTTACTTTTGGGTTTCTTTTTCCCTTTCTTGTGGATTTTGGTTGTGGTTTGTGAGTGGTCACTTCGTTGGTGCTGATGTATGTGTGGTCGAAGACTGCGGTGTTCAATTTCGAGGGGCTTGGTGTCATTGAGTGTTCATGTTCTTTGTTGTTGGTTTGGTGTGATTGCTCGCTGCAAGTGGAGCTGCGGCGCGAGCGAGCCGGTGTGCATTGTGATTGTGTTTCTGTGTGAGAGTCTGATTCTGCAGGTGGTGCTTGGTCGATGGTACCAGATGATTCGTTGTTTTCATCGTTTGTTTTTGTTTGCATTTGCAATTTTATTGTTTCCGCCAGGCTTTGCACAACAGTTGTTAGTGTGCACATCGCGTCGGATATTGTGCTCAGTTTGTTTTGCATTTCGTCGATGATGCGATCTTTTTCATTGCCGGAACGAGCGACTTCCGTGTATTTGCTGGATGAGCTTGATGCCAACATTTCAACCGCTTTTGAGTATGTTACTTTGTGCTGATACTTGGTTTTCAGAATTGCCTGTTCTCTCTGCTGTGTGGGACAGTCTGGCGACAGAGCATGATGCTCTCCCTTGCAGTTGGTACATTTGGCTGTGTTTGTGCACTGCTCTTCGGTGTGGTTTTGTTGGCCGCATTTCAGACAGGCCGATTGATTCTGGCAGTTAGTCGCGAAGTGTCCGATTTTTCCACATGCTCGGCATGTGATGGGTCTGGGGTACCATGCTCTTACATCATATTTCACGTACTGAAATTTCAGTTCAGTAGGGCACGTGGTTCTTTCGAATGTTAGCTGCACGATTGGAGATGTTTTTCCGTCTCTTTGTTTTGGCCGGCGTACTTCGGTCACTCCCTTGGGTGCCATCCACTCCGCCAACTCTTCATTTGTCAGGTTGTTTAGATCAGGAGCGTAGATGCTTCCCCTTGTGTAATTGAGATGTTTATGTAGCGTGAAGTATGCTTTTTCTCCGTTCATTTGTGATGCCTCAAGGAATTTGGTAGTTTGGAATTTGTCTTTGGTACGTATTAGCACCTGACCGTTTTTCAACACGGAGACTTCGTCAGCTGAAGTGCCTCCCAATATGTTTTGTAGACCCTTTTCAATCCATGGCCAGCTTTTTTGATGGACGAGCGTCTGGTTCTCAAGACTGAGGGTGACAAATTGTCCCTCATCTGTTACACTGTTGTCGAAGAAGTGTGGGTCCACATACCCACGCCTACCTTTTCCGGGCATGGTCGCCCGTGATATTGGCACAGCTGTGCAGTTGTTGGATTTAATAAAAAATTCGTTTCCCAACAAGTGTTTCCTTAAGAAGTAAATAAGACCGACTGGAGAAGGAGCACAATTTGGACGATGATTTAGGACATGCTGTTACTTGATTTAGGACAAACTAACAAACAGACTTAATGTGAAAAGGATGAAGAAAACTGTTTACTGACACAGACAAATTCAGTTTTGCGCTAATCTACTCACCCGACCGCACAGAACCAAAAAAACAACACCGCTTCACCGAACAACCCAATCTGTTGCGTGGTTATATAATATTCGCTGACGAACGCTTCAGCTCACGAACTTTTCGCCTCACGAACATTAAATTCGCGAGCATATAGTCTCGGCTGACGAACTAGTTTTCGGCGGACGAACCAAACCACGCGGTCGAATAGCGCAACGGTGGCGGTCACGCTCACGGGGTCCCAGTTCGTCACCGCCTTTCTTTGAGTGCACACGTGGTTTGTCTTTGATAGATATTTTGGACCATATTGAGTGTAGTTTTGCTATTATGGGTCCGAAAAAGACCCCACCACAGGCTAGTGTTGAGCCTAAAAAAAGATTAAAGACAATTACGATCGAGCAGAAGGAGATCATTGAAAAACACGAACGAGGTGTGTGTTTGTGTGACTTAGCGTCCCAGTACCAGTACGCTAAGTCTACTATTGCTACCATCCTGAAGAACAAGGAAGCTATTATGGGTGCGTGTGTGGCTAAGGGTGTTTCTGTGTTGTCTAAGCAACGGTCTCAGGCAATAGAAGAGGTTAAAAAACTTATGTTGATTTGGATTAATGAAAAGCAGCTAGCAGGTGACAGTGCGAGTGAGAGTATCATCGCCGAGAAAGCACGGCAAATTCACTCGGATATCATCAAGATGCAAGCTGGAAGTTCGTCATCGATTGATGATTTCAAGGCTAGCCACGGATGGTTCGATAAGTTTAAGCGTCGTACAGGAATTCACAGTGTCATTCGTCATGAAGAGGCATCCAGTTCTGATGATAAAGCTGCCGAAGCTTCCAAGGAATTATTTCTCAAGATGGTGGAAGAAGAAGGTTACGTTCCTCATCAAGTGTTTAATGCTGATGAAACCGGTCTTTTTTTGGAAAAAGATGCCTAAGCGGACTTTCATTACACAGGAAGAGAAGTCCGTCCCTGGGCATAAGCCTATGAAAGATAGGCTAACCCTCCTGATGTGCGGCAATGCCAGTGGCGACTGTAAGATAAAACCAATGTTGGTTTACCACTCAGAAAACCCAAGGGCTTTCAAGGAAAATCAGGTGGTTAAATCCAGGCTTCCTGTAATGTGGAAGTCCAACACCAAAGCTTGGGTTACTCGTCTCCTGTTTATGGACTGGATGCATGATATTTTCGCTCCTTCAGTGAGGAAATATCTCGAGGGGAAAGGACTCCCTGTCAAGTGTCTTCTCCTTGACAATGCCCCAGTGCATCCACCAAGTTTGGAGGAGGAACTTCAAGGTGATCTTGAATTCATCAAGGTCAAATTTCTCCCTCCCAACACAACCCCCTCCTGCAGCCCATGGACCAGCAAGTGATCGCAAGCTTTAAGAAGCTTTACACTAAGGCTTTATTTACTCGGTGCTTTCACGTGACCAATGACACCGATCTATCCCTTAGGGATTATTGGAAGGACCATTTCAATGTGTATCATTGTGTTCAACTGATAGAAAAGGCTTGGCATGATGTTACCTTTCGAACTTTGAAAGCAGCATGGAAGAAGTTGTGGCCCGCATGAATCCTTGAGAGGGATTTTGAAGGATCTGATCCTCAAGACTCTGTTGTTGTAAACGACATTGTTTCCATGAGACAGAATATGGGACTCCAAGTGGATGCAGATGACGTCGAGGAGCTTGTTGCTGACCATAATGAGGTCCTCAACACACAGGATTTGATTTGCCTTCAAGAGGACAAGCAGAAGGAAGCCATTCAGGAGTTGTCATCTGAGGACGAGGAGATGGCTGCAGCATCAAGTGAGAGCATCAAGACCATGCTAGCTAAGTGGAGTGATGTGCAGGCTTTTATCGAGCAGTATCATTCAGAAAAGACTGTGGCTATGAGAATCATCGACATGATGAATGATAATGTGATGCCTCAGTTTCGTAAGACCATACAACTGAGAAAGCAACAGGTGTCAATTAAGAGGTTTCTAGTCAGCAAAAAGGATCACCTTCAAAGAGTCACCTTCTAAGAAGCAAATAATAGAAGCCACACCGGAGGTTGAGTTACCTACAGTGCTTATGGAAGCTGACTCTCCTTCCAAACAGTAACTCACTCCCTCCCTCATATTTCTGTTATAACAATTCGTTCGTTCAATACAATTATTTTACTACAATTCGTTTCTTTGATTATTTTGGTTTATTTCTTTAATTACAATACAATAAAACATTTATTATACATAAAATAAGCTATTTTTGTAGCCTCAAGGCTTATTTAGTAGAAAATTATGTTTTATGGGGACCTGGGAACGGATTATTCTGATTTGTATGGTTTCTTATGGGAAATATATGTTCGGAAGACGAACTTTTCGCCTTACGAACACTTTCTGGGAACCAATTATGTTCGTGAGCCGAGGTATCACTGTATATCTATATCGATATCCTAGTTTATATTATTGCTAAGTTCTATTTGACGAATAAGCAGATACATTTTGAAATAACGATATCTATAATGGATTATATCTTAGAAAAAAATCCTAAATAGTTTTCGCACAGACATCATTGACAGAAATGAGAATTAGGCAATGCGATGGCGAATTCGTTTATTTTCTCTCAATTGCGGTGTAATTTATTAGCTAAAAGTGGAGTTATGCATCGCTACACACACACACACAGACAGACAGACAAGCAGACAGACATACATGAGCAAAACTCTGGGATGAACACTTCATTATCCATGCAAAACCACATGTATATTCCCAGATGACAAATTCACACACACACACACACACACACACACATACATATTATTATTATTATTAATTACAGGCAAATCCAGTAGCATGGGAAGAGTGCAAGCACTATTACCACCCTAAGGTGGCACCATGTACCGGAAGCGCCCAAAAGATTCAGAGAGAAAGAGAGTTCGAAGAGAAAAAAGTCTAGAAAGAGAGTTGGAAAGAAAATAATAAATAAATAACAGTAAATAATAAACCATCATCCGATAACAATCCATAATGTCACTCCGCCCACGTTCCTCAATAAATAATAACAATCAACAATAAATATGTGATTCAGTAAATAACAGCCATCAATAAATAAGAATAAATATTAATAAATAAGTAATAAATAACAATCAAGAACAATACATATGATTCAATAAGAAACATCCAACAATAAATATAAATATGATTCAATAAGTAACAACAACACAAATAAATATGATTCAATAAACAATAACACCAATAAATATGATTCAATAAACAACAACAACAATAAATATGATTCAATAAACAGCAACAACAATAAATATGATTCAATAAACAACAAAAACAATAAATATGATTCAATAAACAGCAACAACAATAAATATGATTCAATAAACAACAACAACAATAAATATGACTCAATAAACAGCAACAACAATAAATATGATTCAATAAACAACAACAGCCAACACTGAGTAAAAGTATAATTTAATAAATAACAACAACCAATAATAAATAGTAATAAATAGAGAGTAAAATAGGAATAAATATAAATAAATAACAATAAGCATGAATAAATAACAATAAATATGAATAAATATACAATTAATAAGACTCAACAGTCAATTCCGCTCTTTCAGTAGCATTACATTTACTTTGGCCTTGAATTTCTTCAAATTGTTCTGCGAGAAAGCCTCCTCCTTCAACGTGTTCCAAGTAGACACAGTGGCCGGAAGAAAGCAACGTTGGAATTGTTTTGTACGACAACGAATTGGAGCCATGCACTGGGAATGCTGTTTGGATGTAAGCCGTGTAAACGTGTAAACCGTACATACACGTATTCGTGTGTGTATGTGTGTGTGTGTGTGTGTGTGTGATTTCGCACATTGAGTTTGTCGGAATTTGACATTAAATTGTGCGTAAAGTGTTTTATGCTGTCAATTTCTAAAGAGATATTATTATATATATATACAAAATAGGCCAGAAGGCGAAACCAACGAGGACGTCATCAGCTTTACAAAATTTACGAATACAAAAAAGGCGATATAAATTATAACTATGTCTAATCACGTTATTCATAATGTTTTCACAACTAATGTGGTTTTGTGGTGGTATTTTGTGATCACGCATACACACACAAAAACATACACACACACAAAAACATACACACACACACACACTGACACACACACACACACACATATATAAATATATATATATATATATATATATATATATATATATATATATATATATATATATATATATATATATACTGACACACACACATATATATATATATATATACACACACCGACACACACACACACACACTGACACACACAAACACTCACACACACATACACACTGACACACACACAAACACCCACACACACACACGCTCACACACATACATACTGACACACGCAAACACACGCTGACACACACTGACATACACACACACACACACACTCAAACACTTACACACACGTACACCTGCACACATAAACACAAACATACATGAACACACACACACACACCTGCACACATAAACACACCTTTTCGAACAGGTTAATGTATCGGAAGTTGACAAGCCGCTGAAATGGAAGGAAGTGAAGGTACCTGCCCGCGGCAGTGCGACCAACACTTCACACCTGTATCGGCAACAAATTCCTCTGTCCAAGCTACAGCCCAACTCGGCCTATCATGTGTATGTGCTGTCGAAAAATCGTCATGGATGGAGCGCGAAGTCTATCGTTCACAAATTCACAACAGTAGCTCCAGGTATTATTAGGGTTTTTGTTATTATTGTTAATTACAGGCAAATCAATAGTATTTTATTAATATTGTTAATATTATTCACAGTATTTTGTTTGTTTGCATAATTTTTCATTGTTTTTTTGCTGTTCAGCAAAATATATTTTCAAATATTTATTTGCATTTCTTGCAAATTTGCAATTTTTTATTTGCATTGTATCTTCGGGCGCAAATTTCGCTCAAATTTCCTTGTTTTATTTTCTATGGAAATTTTCTACATTTTAGATCGAATTTGAGTTTGACACGTTTTGCCTGTTCACTCATCTTCTCGACATAAAACTTGACTTGAGTTAACAAAATGACGCGAAACAAAAATGTTCTGCTATCCGTTCATAAGATAAATCACACACACACACACACACACACACACACACACACACACACACACACACACACACACACACACACACACACACACACACACACACACACACACACACACACACACACACACACACACACACACACACACACACACACACACACACACACACACACACACACACACACACACACACACACACACACACACACACACACACACACACACACACACACACACACACACACACACACACACACACACACACACATACACACACACACATATACACACATGCATATATTTAAATATTTATTGAACATTTGCATACATGACACAACATTTGTATACACACATATACACACATTTATACACATTCATACACATACATACAAACATACATACAAACATACATACACATATACATACATAGTGTTATTTTGTATGTATGTCCGCTTGTAAATATACGTGTGTTGATGTGTGAAAAAGTAAACACACACATACACACATACATACATACACATTGCTCGTTTAGTGATTCTTGTAAATTCTGCAAATTTATTTTATTTTTGCGTTTGGCAGCATTGGAGTCGCGGCGTCCGCCCGCGTCCGTGTCGCCATCATTGGCCACACACACCTGTGTCAGCCTTGTACTCAGCCTGGCAACTCTGGCTTTCAGTGTCAAATAGAACTTCAAAATCGCTAGCACTGGCTGGGTGATGATCAAACATTGCTTTTTGCATGTGAGTCGTGATTATTCATACAAATATAGTTCTATTAGTATATTATATTACGTATATACGTATATTAGTATACTCATATATAAGTTTTTTTTCATATATTCACAGGTACGCATTTATTTATCTACATATATCTACATGAAATGTGTTATATCTCTTCAAGTTATTATATCTACACAAACAACGCACTCAGAAATTTGACGGCGTATGTAGAATACGTTTAAAACTGAAATAATACACTTAAAATTTTGTATACACGAAATATTTTTGCAGTTTAATACAAATTATGTTGATAATAATAATAATAATAGGAATACAATTTTAAAATTATAATATACAGAATATTGGTGGGAACATTTACGTTTAAATCACTTTTGTAAACGAGGTCTTAGAAAGACATTTTTGCTTACGTTAATATTATCAATAGATTTGCAACGGAAAAAAATATTCGTCCACATAATTTACATATTTCCAGTGCATACGTGTTGAAATTACAACGTAGCTTTTTCTTAATTTGCATACGATTAATATATATGTGTGTCTGCTCCCATATTCCGGGGAACGAACTTGTGTATGTGTATCTGTGTGTGTGTGTGTGTGTGTCTGTGTGTGTGTATGTGTGTGTCTGTGTTTTCCCCAGTGAATGAATTCCGAGTGCGTCAAAGCATTTTCGTTCACATTCGACATTCAGTATGCGAGTGCATTGTCGGGTTTGATTTGATTATCAGCTCATTGCAAACACACACACACACACACACACACACACTCACACACACTTACACACACACACACACACAGAGAGAGAGAGAAAGAGAATGTGTATAAGACGCACATTTCCAATCAACAGTGTTAATGTGTACCACTTCCGAAATTTGCATATACCCATTGTTCTACGAGAATATATATATATATATATATATATATATATATATATATATATATATATATGTGTGTGTGTGTGTGTGTGTGTGTGTGTGTGTGTGTGTGTGTGTGTGTGTGTGAAATTGAATGTGTGTATGAATGTTTGGCGCCGACAGATACACACACATGCTAGGTGAATTGATGAGAAAGTCACTATTGTACTCACTGTATTAACACAGTGAGAATTTAGCCAGCAATTTTCCACACGTCACTTATGTTTTGTGTCATCAACATTTATGTGTGTGTGTGTGACATCAAACTACAATGGACAATTATTTGCTAGTGTTGAATAAACAGTGTGTCAGTGAGAGAGAGGGCAAGTTATCAAGAAACAGACAGACAAAACATAATAATTTTCACGTTTTCGAGCCAAACATTTTGTCCGCTATTATAAGTACGCATGTGTATTTATATAAATTGGTGTATACCTAATTGCAAAGCGAAGTGATGTGTGATGTTGTGTGTGAACATGGAGCTAAACATAACACAACACAAACTAGGACTATGTGAGAAATTGAATGGTGGATTAATCGAACACGCGCAAATATTTGCCAAATGTAGTGGAAATGTCGAATTATAGATGTGATAATAAATATGAATATATGATAGTTTCTGTCTTGATTGTACCGCGCAACTTTTGCTTTATTTTTGACGAGTTTTTATTTCCGGATGTTTGCCAGTATAAATAAATATATCTTTCAAATCTAGTAAACGAAACCTTAAGCCAATTAGACAAACAATAATGTGGAAATAACTGTCTTACTTTGTCTTAGTCTTATGTAAATATTTGCTGTCTCATGTCAAGACCGGATATTTTTATACTTGAAATTATGAAATATGTTTTTAATCGCCCTAAACAATACCCCATCAAATGAAATGAATATTTATTGAAAATGCTTGAAAAAATTTCAATCGAGTAATATACCCGATTGTGAAAAAACCTTCATTTTTGGCAGAATTAGATGCAATTTTGTACGGTCGTATGCTAAGTTTTGCTATCATTTATTAGTATTAGGAAAGATGCATTTCTCACAAGCGTCTTATGAATTTCAGAGCTCTGATGAATTTCAGAACGCACAGAAGTATATGAGCTCAATATTAGCACATAGAGCGCAATTAACTTAGATAAGATATATTATTGGGCTGTAGTTTGTAGCCTGTTGGGAATTAAAAGTCAAACTGAGGGAGAAATATGTGTTTCAAATTAATTTAAATTAGTTTATTTTCGTTTCTAGTGTGACTTTTTGGCATTTAATTGTGTGGAGCAAATGAATTGATGATATTGTATTGTAATGTATTGTATTATATAGAAGATGAAAGGTTGGCTCAATAAGAAAAAGGGTTTTCACTTATGCGTCACGATTTTCATTCCACAGAGCAGAATACTCGTGTAGTTTGTAGTAAATATTTATAAAATATTGTAAATAACCTGAAATAATTTTATTTTTCGCAAATTTGTTATGTAAAAACCAAATTATTGACAATTGATATTGAAATTGCCGTTATATTTAAAGTTCTTGTATTACTGCTTGGCTGATTTTGGCAGCCATGTTGTGTTTGTGTTGAGCGTGTCTACACCTTCAGTGTACACACGCTGTGGAATCGCTGAACATACGTACATGCTGTGGAACCAAGAAGTTGTGAGTATGTTTTTGTTTGCAATTTATTTCCTGCATGATGATTGCCACTTATTTTTTCGGTAAATGATTGAAAATAATTACTACACGCCAATTAACAGTGTATTCAGCTGTGTTGAAATGTTATTGTTACTTTTTGTTATGTTTAAATCATGTATTATGCTCTTTTCCGTTATTTTTACAAGCTTACACATCTAAGGAGATAGTTAGTAAAAGTTTGTGTTGTAGATATCATTGTATTATCTTCTAACAATTTACTTGAATTCTACATTAATTTTCTGTCTTCTAGATTATCAGCCATATTATAACAGGTCATCTAGATAGCTTGAAGCTACATTCAACTCACCTTTGTTCAGTGGGGTCCGTTAGCGGTTGTTTCGGTCGGTGGACGCAACTTTTAATGAGCCGTTGAAACATGCCAAATTGTGATATGATCAACACGAAAACAGGTAGATATAGCGAGCGAAACACGACACACTTACATGACAAATCCATTTGCAAGCTAAGCTATCGAAATATCACAAAAAACACGCACAAAACCAGTTAAATTTTTATGGAGAATATTGCAATCATAATACTATTCTACGTAAATAATTACGCTTAAAATATGTTGTTAAAATATATATTACGTTTCTCAGACTTTGACATTTATTCCAGGCGATTTTTCTATCAATGTTTATGATATTTTCTGTTTAGTTCAGTTTGTTTAGTTTTATGTTCTGTTATTTTTCCATTTTTTCATTTTTTTATTTTCATGTCTGTGATTTCTCTCTTATGCTTCCCTAATAGCATATTGGTTTGAATTTGAAGCATAGTTCACGTTTGAAACGTCAAAAGGTCGCATCATTTCTACAGTGGTATCGACGCGTGTAAATTTAGTTCTGAATGTGCATGAAATTGAAACGATCCCAGAACGTCTGCGTGAGCCGTCATTATGTCAAAAAAGAAATGGCCGACTTGTTTCGAGTTCCATGTGAACTTGTTATTTTCAAACCCAATAAAACGTAAAAATGTAATAACCAATTCATCCTGCCTAATAGCCAACATCAAAGTTCACTTTCGCTCAACTCCAGATGTTCATCAAATGAGCTTCACTTTCAACACGCACAAAACTCCGTCGACTGCAGTTCAGGGCGACAAAGCACCTTGACGCTGTAATTTACAGACGATTTTGTCGACTATAAACCAACGTCAGTCCAGACTCAACGCATTGGCAAATTGCCTCGTTGGAATTGGCGATTTTTATTTGCAACTGAACTGCTGCGCCTGGTAATTTAGCGATTTCTCGCTGGTAGCATCTGGCATCATTAGGCTTAATGCATGTAGTTGAGTGTCACATCAAAACGAAGTTTGTGCGTTCGGCTGCATTCGCTTGTTCAGATCAAAACCAGTCAGTGGACCGGAACAACAGAGCTCTTAAATCAGCGAAATGCTCATTTATTCTAGCATTCGATAGAATCTCGTTGAATTCTTCGAATAGCAGAATTAGTGTGCATATGCTGGTTTTTCTAGCTGAGAGGCGTCTGATTTTCATGTGTGTGTATGTGTGTATGTGTGTGTGTGAAGGGGAAATTCTCATAAGGATCCACAAATACACACAATTGAAAATAATTGGTCCAATAAATCATTTTTGGCAGCCACAGCAATATTGTTCATAAACCAAGCATCGCGCGACCCAATCCTACATAGATATAATAATGTGCTTTATACGCAAATATTATGCTTTTAACCATAATTCAATTTAATCATAGCCTGTGTATTATCCTGTGTCTAGACATCATGCATTGTGAGTATTACATCAACTATAAATTGTGGCGAAATATCTGTTCTCTGCAAGTTCTTCAGCGACCAGGGATGAATGGCTTGACAGCCCATGCTTGGGTGGAGACCCCGCGGCTAATTAGAAGCCACTGCCCTATCTAACTATTACCCCAGTGATTGCCAACCGGTGGACCGTGAGATCTTTTGAGGATGCCGCCAAAATTCAGGGGAACAATTGCATATTTGTAATATAATACCATTTTTCTAAATAGCAGGATCAGTGTAAAGAATATTTTCATATCTATGTACAAGGTGTTGTTAACACCGATGCAAAATGTCGATATATGGACTCCGTGGTGTAGTGGTTAGCACACCCGCCTCACAAGCGGGAGGTCCGTGGCTCGGAACCCGGCGGAGCAGAATATCATTGGGCGAATTCTATAATCCCACAGCCCCTGTCCACCCAGCAGTAAATGATGGTACCAGATATCAGTCATGTGTTGTGTCATGGATTCTGGGGAGGTGGCCCTCTCTAATACGTCTTCCGTCCTTGTGGCGTCATTGCGTGGAGAGGGTTGGTTCTGCGGTGGCAGCGAGCTGCACGGGACACACCTGTGTGTTCATAAACTTCGGCTTCTTCGCGTGTAGCAGCTGTCACTTGAGACCTTTAACTACTTAGGCCACCTTTAAATAAATAAAAACATTCTGATTAGATTATTTAATATTATATTTAATATTTATTATTTAGATTTATTTTAATGAGATTTTAAATATGTATTTCCTTGTAAGGGTACCGGGAACTTTTGAAATGCATGCCCAGGCTTCGGCAAGCTAGAAAAGGTTGGGAACCATTGCATTACCCTGCATTCACTATCAAAACTCAAATCGACAACGAATCTCAGCAATCCACACACTCGAACAGCCAAACGACCGGATTTCCTTGGTTTTCTCAAGCTCACAGCATCTCGGCTGATCGTTCGAGTGATCTACATCCTCCTACATCCTCCGCTCCTGGATAGCTCAATAGCTGTACGTTGGCTCGATATGGCTCCATATTTTAGTCCGCACGTGAAAATAGATGCGTGTGTGTGTGTGTGTGGGTGTGTGGATGTATCTCTGCATGTATATATCTGTGTGTGTGTGTGATGTGTATGTGTATGTGTATATCTATGTGTGTGTATGTGTATATCTGTGTGTCTGTATGTATGTGTGTGTGTGTGTGTGTGTCTGTGTCTGAGAGAGAGAGAGTGTGTGTGTGAGAGAGAGTGTATCTGTGTGTGTGTGCTTGTGTATCTGTGTGTATATATGTGTGTGTGTGCTTGTGTACCTGTGTGTGTGTGTGTGTGTGTGCGTGTGTGTGTGTATGTGTGTGTGGGTGGGTGTGTGTGTGTGAGATGGATGAACTTTGACTTGTGCAGAATACTGATTGTCAGACACACACACACACACACACACACACAAACATTTTGCACAGTATGCGTATATATCTAGCTGCTTCCTGATACTATCTCAACTCGATATCCACTAATAACGACCAATAAGATTGTGTATGTGCATGCGTCTGTTTGTGTGTGTGTGTGTGTGTGTGTGTGTGTGTGTGTGTGTGTGTGTTTGTGTGTGTGTGTGTTTGAAACATGGCAGGATTTTGAGCTGCGTCTGATTTGTGGAGTGTTTTCAAAAGCTGCTTCTCATTCTGTCAATTTTATCTCTCTCTCTCTCTATGTGTGTGTGTGTGTGTGTGTGTGTTTCTCTATCTTATTGTATGACTGTATCCTCTGTTCCTTGCATTGGCAACACTGAGTGTGTCGTCCAAATGAGGTATCAGGCTCGGCTATCAACATTCAGAGTCGACACTCGCACACCGAGTTTCTTCTTCTTCACAAAACCGCTCTAACAACGTGCTTGTGCTTGGCTCGATGTTTTTGCAGTCCTCGCGCGCCAGGCTAATGAGACGCTCGTCGTATCTAGGTGAGACACACGACAAAACTTTGACACATACACACACACACACACACACACAGACAGAGACACACACATTCGCCTTCTGGCTTCATTAAAACATGCAATTATAACACGCTTAGCCAAACACCCTTACATACACACACACCCACATAAACACACACACACACACACACACACACACGTGAACAGGCATATAAAGAGAACAATATACTCCAAAAGAGAAGAGGGAGAGAATTAATATATAATTTTCGCTATATATATATATATATATATATATGAAGTTTCAATAATATGATTCATAATATGAAAGCAGAAATTGTGTTTCTTCTTTTTTATGCAGAGTTTTTAGCTACAGGAATGGTTGATGATTTATAACCTGCAACAAACGTATTCGCTTGTAGTTTATTCTACATAGGTGGCTATTCAATCCGCGTGTATGTTGTGTTTCGTTGGGTGCTTGTTCATGCTTTATCAAGTCCTATTTTCCATGCTTTATCGAGTTCTATTTCCCATGCTTTATTAAGCTTTCAAGTTCTCTGTTGGATTCAACCTCTTTGCTTTTGCTTCGCACATCAATTTAAGCAAAACATGCTAGATCAAGTCTTCCGTCGCCCGGACATTGCAAATATTCTCAGAAAAGGGACTTCATTTGTTTCAATATCGGCACTTTGACTGACATGCCTTCGGTAGGCTTTTATACCCGCCCACTGAAGCAATTGATTAGACAATAAGTTGTTCGTATCGCTTTGCTCTGTACCGAACACGAACGAGTTCTTTTGAAGTGTGCTTAATAAAGCTGTCTGTCCATCTCTCACTCTCTCTCTCTCTCTCTGTCTCTTTTTTTATTCTGTGTTCCCTCTTCCAATAAACACTGATGGTTTCGCACTACGCTAGAGTTTAGGATTCATGACAGAGTTTGCCTAGAAACTTGAGCTATATTGTTTCATGCAACCCTAGAGAATCTAATTTCTCACACTGTGTGTGTGTGCGTGTGTGTGTGTTTGTTTGTTTGTTTGTTTAGGTTTATTGTCACTCATATATATAAGCACACACATGTGAAGAAAAAATCGTATAGCACAGTGACAAAGTCCTATAAGCCGAAGCTTCTTTTAGGACTTGTTTAAATCAAATATAGTGAGGAACTAAATTAATATAATACAATCACAAGGCAATAAAATCGAATAGCAATCAAACATGATATATCATACAACACAAAACAATATGCAATCGACAATTTGCAAACGACAATTTGGAAACAATTCGCAAATTCGCAAATTTGTGTGTGTGTGTGTGTGTGTGTGTTAGTATGTGTGTGTGGATCAGTATGTGTGCGTGGATCAGTATGGGTGTAGGATATACACAGAGGCAATATAACGGTTTCTACACAGCAATATGTTCAGTGGCCGCTTGACCCGACAACGAGGTCAATGACCTCAGTTCACGGGGGCGAGGTCATGACACGACATACGTGCATGCATACACCAGCCTATGAGAAATTTTACCAGAATATAGTATGAACATGGGTCAATTATTTATGTAATCGTAAAATAAATAAATAAATGTAGTAGGCATCAGAATAGAAATATACAACATACTTAGGGCTAAGCCCGGCTAAATAGAATAATTCGATTTTTATAGCTTTGTTGACGGCTGTTTTCCTAGTAATACTAGTACTATGTAATATTTAGAGGTGGGCATTCCGAACAAATGTTCGCGAATCTTTATCCGCGGATTTGTTCGGATCAGCAAAATCCCGGATTTAGGTTCGGATGTTCGGATTCGGACCGACGTCAGAAAAGATTCGGACTTCCGGGTTCGGAACGTATTTTTTTCGCGAATCCGAATCTCCGAATTCCGGGAATTATTCGAAAAAATGAAGACGACCAAACATTGGTTTTTAACTTTTTCGTGGCATACAGATTTGGTGACGCCTGTGTTTCCGTAACAACTAGAGACCCCTATGACCATTAGTGTTGTGTTTTACTTCATCGCTTCTCTACTTTAATTTCAGAATGGGCGTATAAGTGTGTGTAAGTGTGTCTCAAATGACCACTGCTCGAAATGTGCTCGATATGCAAGCCTGTGTAACTGTGTTCAGCAATGCGAAAAAAATGCTAGTATTACTGCCTGGACTGCTCTTTATAATTTGGAAATATACTGGTGGTGTATAAGTCGTTGCTTTAAATGTACCACACAGACTCGTCATGTTGTGACTGTAGCAATCAGAAAGCTTGTTAGTGATGCGCTACCACCGCGCAACTTTTTGTTTTTACTTCTTACTGTCTTGTTGTTGTCGTACTTTTTTAATAAATAATGTAGATATCTTAAACACTTTTTTTATCGGAAATTTATATTCGGATATTCAGAATGAGTAAAATTTAGGTTTTCGAAATGTTCGGAAGCTCTCGGAATTAAGGTTCGCTTTGATATCTTGTAAATATTCGGAGGTTCGCGGATAAATGTTCGGAATAAATGTTCGCACCGAAACTTTTAAAATCGGGTTCGCTATTCGGAGGTTCGGAACCCAAAACCAGCGAGGATTCGGATTCGGAACCCAAAAAAAGTTGGCGCGCTCACCTCTGCCTAGTAGAAACAGGAAATTGAAGAAAGATTTTGTCATTTGATAAAATCACGACTACATGAGCTAATAACAATTATTACTTTTTGTAGGCGAATCGGAAACTATGAAACGGGCCGTATAGAAAGACACAACTAATAAAGAATCTGTCCTGGAAACAAGATCACGCAATTTCTCGTAAGAAATGCATCAAACTTCAACTGTTCACATTGAAACCAAATTATAAACGAATTCAGTGAACAAAATTCACCAAAACACAACTATTTTGAACGACTTTTATGTGTGTGCTTTTGTGTGTGTGCGTGTGCGTAGATAACTCAACGATAAATTCAAACGTATTTCGATGGCCTATGGGTACAAACAACACACACACACACACACCCACAGGCACATACACACTGGCACACACACACGCTGACAAACAAGCACGCCCACAGGTGTACACAAGCATATAGCAAGCACAGCTAAATCATATGGTGCAATATGAAAGACGTGTAATCTGTAATCAATTTTCACATTGACAGCAAATTATGCCGCGTGTGTGTATGTGTGTGTGTGTGTGTGTGTGTGTGTGTGTGTGTGTGTGTGTGTGTGTGTGTGTGTGTGTGAGTGAGTGTTTGTGTGTGCTTGTGTATGTGTGTGTCCCTCTGTTTGCTAGTAAACACAGTCCACCATAGCACAGAGATAATAATATACATTGGATTCTAGATTAATTTTGTATATGGGGTTTTGTTTTGATGATGGGCCAAATATATGTGGATTGGCCTAGTTCAAAAAATGAAATTTAAAAAAAATTGTCTCAGTAACTTGTTTAAGAAGCTCCTAGTGATAATATTTGCAAGTATGGACATGACTGAGTTTTTACTGGGAGTTTGGTTCCAGCGAAATTGACCGTTTGGTGCGGTGTGTGTTTTGCGTTTTGTGTGATATTTTTCGTTTCCTTGTTGCTTCTTGTTTTTTTCCTTGCATACATCCCAGTTTTTCCACATTCACCTATCTGACTTGCAAAAGAATCAAAATGCTAGAAGAACAATGTCATTACTACTAGCGTCTCGTGTCAAAATTGATTTATCTCTCATCGCATGCCTGTATATACGTCTGTCTTTTGCCTATATATGTGTGTGTGTGCGCACACGCGAAAATGCTTGTTTGTGCAAAAAGCTGTCACTGCTCGTTTCTTCGCCTTGTCAATAATGCAAATAATATTGCCGATTCGACGCGCCGATGACAAATGTAGGCGTGAGACCAACAAAGCCCACTGCCGCACGAAAAGTGTCACAAATTCTCCAGACTCGTGAGATTTATGAAGTTCGACAAATTGTCTTTGGAGGTGAATGTCTCTCACACACACACAGAGACACACGGGCATACACACAAATAGGAGGCTGTATGATTAAAGTGGCACGCTCTTTTGACGCCATTATACCGCCAAATTGACGCCATTTATTAAATTTAAATATTTTCCGTCGCAGAGAGCTTTTCAAACTCGGCCGCCTCAGCCATAAGCCCATTTTAGCTGGATTTATGCGCACGCCAATTTCACACGACTTTTTCACACTGTTATGCATCTCGCATTGGAAAAGTGCGTCTGATATTGCGAGAGATAGAGTCTTTTAGCATTGGCCCACAAGTGCACCTGGAAATCTAATAAATCAGCAATTTGGTGCACGGTGTCATTTCAGAGATATATTTCCTCTGTCTCTTTGTTCTAGACTGTCTCTTCTCTTATCTTTACTTTCTATATTGTATTTGGCACGCTTGAATTCCCACACCGTACCAGTGGTCTAAGCTAACCTATCACTGCGCAGAATTGCCGTATTGAATTTCGCACGCGCAATGTTCCATTTGTTTCCCAACATCGGTCATCGGTTTCCCAACATTTATCGGTTGTGGTGAAAATTATAGATCTTATAAGCCTATTATATTGGACAATAAAAGCACACACTGTAGAATTAACTAGGCCGAATACACACACATATCTGATCCCCCGAGTAGCTCAGTGGTTAGGCGCTGAACTCTCGTGTCAGAGGTTCGCGGTTCGAATCCTGACCAGGGTTCGTTCATCAACACCTCAGCTTGAGTCTACCGGGAGTCACCACTGTAGATGGGCACACAGTGGGGCGCCATATAGTCTCAACTGCCTTGTGCGCGCTCAAAACGCCAATAACAACACAACATACACATATATACCCACAATGTACATACAAAATATCTGTTTAAACCGCACCGATACACAGTCTGTCTGTCTATTGGGGAAATACAAATTAACTATTGGGGAAATACATGCCCTTGTACAGCCGCGCCATAAAAGAATGAATTCCAACGAATCGGCGTCCTCGGGCGAGTATTCAAATAAGAGCATTCATCAACTTATTAGCCAGGTAAAACACCCATGTGCCAGGTGTGTGTGTGTGTGTGTGGCTGTGGTTCCCTGTGTGTATGTGTATGTGTGTGTGTGTGCGTCAGGTGCGCAGGTGAGCTGCTATAGGTGCTCTGGCTAATTGACGCCGCAAGAGCACCAAGAATGTGGCGTGTGTGTGTGTGTGTGTGTGTGTGTGTGTGTGTGTGTGTGTGTGTGTGCGTGTGCGTGTGTGCTTTGTCTTGACTTGGGCAGGCGTACGGCGGCAATGGTGGTGTGCTCGCTGAAATAATTCATGAACTCCCGTAGTGCTCACTTGTATTGTGTGCTCCTCTACAGCTCTACCCTGCTCAGCGGCCTGCGGGTACTCACACACACACACACACACACACACACACACACACACACACACACACACACAGAGGTCTACACACAGGTCGGACAAACACGTTCATCGCAGACTTTCTGACTTAGTCGCGCGAGAGGGTCCGCAAAGTGTGTAGGGTGTGTGGCTGTGGTTCCCTGTGTGTATGTGTGTGTGTGTGTGTGTTTGGCAGTGTGTTGGTTTCATTATTGCTGATGGTGTAACGTGATTGGTGATTTTTTCGTCAAACGCCAATGAATTGTGGAATTATGACAATTTGAGGTGAGTTTCACATTTTCTATCGATAAAATTTGTGACATATGTATTATGTACAGGTTTATTCTGATCAAAGCAATCAAAATAATCATCAGATGTTTAATTCGGAATTGTTCTTAGACTTTGAAGATTTCTACCAGTTTTTTTGAAGATTTTAGCTTAAAATTGCTCCGTTTTTTCACAAAAATTATTGTTCTTTTTATATACTAGCCATGCTTAATTTTTACTCCTTAATTTTAATATATTTCGGCTCAATAAATGTTTTGGCATGAGGAATTCCAGACGAGTTCTCCAATTTCCTTCAGTTGATTACGGAATCCGTGTGATTACGGAATATTTTCTTCAAAAAACCTATATATACGAATTATATAAATAAACTCCAGTTCACTCAGCTTCAAATTAAAATTAATTGTTATACTTGTCCGTGAAATATCCCTTCAACTTGAATGTTTGGTGAAATTTCAGAAAATAAATTGGGCTCAATCTTTCTTCGTGTATATATATATACACCAATTGTTATACGCATGTATACAATTTGCTTTTCGAATCATTTTTGTTTACGACGCGCACCGAGCCGAGCTAAAAGCATCAGAGTGATTTTTGTTGCCTCTTGCGTGCTGCGCAAATTAAATTCGGTCCCGCGTTGATTGCATTTGTAGCCGAGCGACAAAGCGTTGCCGGGGAGAAGTGGAGAAATCGTGAAATGAATAGCAACCGATTTCTGGCTATCCGTGTGTGTGTGTCGGGGCCTTTCCCAATCTATAATTGGCCGAAATTAGCATGAACCGATTTATTTGATACATTTTTCGCACGCCTTCAGGCGATAAATAGCCGCCTGAAAAATCCGCGCACACACGCACGCTCACATAGATACTGTAAGGTATTTTTGATTCGCAAAATTGAATTTCGCTGCAAAAATTCACAAGGCAGGCGTTCGGTTTGTGAACACGACTTGTGTGCAAAAGATTTTTTATTGAATTTGTCGCTCTGTTTCGTGAATGCACTGAGCTGTACAACCGGGCGGGAAAATATTCGGCAGGATGTTTTTGCCGTCATTAAATCTACTTTGCTGACGCTGTATTTGCTCACGTCTATAAAACATTTGCCAGATGTAAGCCATAGGCAAACGATTTTGGGCGATGTAAGCCAGTCGATCTATGGGAAACTGAAACATCGGTCAGTTTACGAAGGAACGTTATCGTCATTCCCACATTTCGCCAGGCAATAGCTTTCGGGAGGAATGCCCCGAAATGCGTTCATTGCGCTTGTATGTATGTGTGTGTGTGTGTGTGTGTGTGTGTGTGTGTGTGTGTGTGTGTGTGTGTGTGTGTGTGTGTGTGTGTGTGTGTGGAGGGGTGTGTTTGGATTGTAAACACGGGTAACTTGGACACGGATGTGAGACACACAGTTCCATTGTGGTGCAGTGTTTGTCGACAGCACACACTGAGACACAGGAATGTGTTTTGACTGTTGGGAGCGTAGCAAAGTGAAGGTCAGAAGTCTGTATGTACGATCTAGACTTGAGCCATCTCCAAAAGCATTAGTCAGAGATGAGACTGGGCTTCTGACATCAGCTTATCGGGATAGACAACCAATTTTGAGAAATATATTAGCAAAAAATTCCTGTGAAATCCTCACTTCTATCCTCACAGATATTTCTTTCCCTGGTGAAATAGTTTTAATTTTGCATTGTTGGGATCTCCGTAGGAGGAGAATTGAAACAAAGATGCTCTGAGAAGACATAAATCGCGAACGCCAATAAAGAGAGTGTCTGTGTATGTATGCCTCAGCAAGAGTATGTGAGAGAGCAGATGGAAAGTGTGAGCCATATTGTCGAAACTGAAGGGTCCTTCCCTTGCTGTCTCGAGCGGCCATCTTCACAGCTGCTGTATTTCCTGTCCATCTCATCGCCAGAGCGTGTGCGTTCGTATTCACGTGAGCACACCCACTGAGGCGCTCGACAATCGGAACATCTGTATTCAGCAGGGTCCAAATGAAATGTCACAATAGTCCCACATTTGCTATCTCTTCAACAGAATCACACACACGCACACACACACACACACACACACACACACACAGATTTGATGACAGATTTTCTATGCGAGGAAAATGGTTGAGTTTTCGCCAAGGTGGTGAACAACATAGAGGTGCTGCCTAACATCGGGAAAAAACAGGAATGTTTGGTGACCTGCTTCCATTGTCATATCTCTCCAGATTACTCCTCGGCTTATGAAAACCACGTGGTGTCTTATGTCACATGGTAACTTCCGTTCCGCCCTCTGCGATGAAATACTTAAGCGTGCTTAGCGGGATACTAAAAGCGCACAGACATTGAACAAATAATCCTCGATTGTATTTGCTTTCGAGTAGAAGGTTGAACCGATGCATCATCGCTCTATACACTTCCATAAACAAAAAAGAGAAGATATAGAGCAGAAAAACTAATGTTAGGAGGACATTTACTTGCTTTATTTGTTTATTTCTATTTTTTTCTGTTAACATTCAATTGCCCGTTGTAGGGAAAAGCTTTTTCGGTAAGGTTGCTGAAAAATTCATCTTGATTTGAATAAAGGTATTCAGTTTAGTCTCTTGTGGTTTTCAGTACAGTTTGTGGTGACGCTCTGAGAAATTCCAGCGACATTTTTGAACAATCTTGTTGATGTTGATCTCCTAATTTTCCGCCCCTGAAATTAAGAAGGCTTACGTGTTGTTTATCAGTGGTCGGTAAATGGAATGGAGGGATTGTAAAGTGGGGAATTAAAGATCGGACAGAAGAGGACAACTATGTGTTTTTATCAATCAAAATTCGTTTATTTTCATTTAAGATTACTTGTTGACATTAAATTCAGTGGAAAAACTCAAGTTATAGGTTTTTTCAGCTATGTGTTGTGGAAAATGAAGAATTGGTTCGTTAAGAAGTGGAGTATCAGAGGAAAAAGGTTACTGTTATACACCACTGTTATATACGTTCTGGTATCATCCTGCAGCAACTTAGTTCGTTGGTATGACTTTTCAGCAGCAATGATTTTCACGGAAAAGTGGACTTGTTATGGAGTCGACCTTTGTTGACTCAAGTTTGTCGTCATCGACCACAACACGTCACCTGGTGTCACTCAGCGAGAAAATATACGCCTGTAGAAAATATACCTGGCCGGGTAGATTACGAAACTTCTGTGTGTTTGTGTCTGTGCCAACATATGTGCAGTGTCAAAGTTGGCGACACCTAATTTGCGTTCTTTTATTACGCAGCTCGTCTGTGCAATTGGACACCATGCCCTCCGGGCACCGGTGTGAACGATATTTCTCGTCGACAGACACGCTAGGTGTGTTGCATGCTATGCAATCATGAGTGCGTGCAACTTTGGCTGCAGTCACAGTTTGTTTCATCTAAAATTCAATAGCTGAAAAGTTTTCTGGTCATCAAGACACAATCACCCACCTCACACACACACACACACACACACACACACACACACACACACACACACACACACACACATTCATACATACACATCAACGCACGTAATTTGGCACATGCGAAAAAATCTTTCAACGCAAGCTGTTAGTCAGTAGCCGTTCCAGAAATTACCAAACAAGTAGGTGCTTAAATTATTGTAATTATAATTATTATTATTATTATTACGATGATTAGATTACATGCACAAGAAAAAACACAATATATATATATATATATACCTTATATTGCATTATTTATATACCTTATATATTTTATTACCTTATTACCTAATATACCTTATACTCCTTATTAGCTTATATATTTAATACGAATATAAATTAATACCTTATATGCATTCCTTAAATTCCATTTATGAACTAAACTATCTTATATTGCAGGCTCTTGCAGGCTCTTATATTGCAGGCTCTTACATTGTAGGATCTTATATTGCAGGCTCTTATATTGCAGGCTCTTACATTGTAGGATCTTATATTGCAGGCTCTTATATTGCAGGCTCTTACATTGTAGGATCTTATATTGCAGGCTCTTATATTGCAGGCTCTTATATTGCAGGCTCTTACATTGTAGGATCTTATATTGCAGGCTTGTTGTGCGTTTCGATTTGTTGTTGCTGTTTTGATTGAGCAATGTAGAATATCGAGCGACTAATTGTCTTGTCTAGTTTGCATTCGCTAATAATTTAGATCAGTGGTTCTTAACCTTTCTCACTGTGTGCACCTCTTTCAAATCAGCGGTCAGTTCTAACACCCCCTGGAAACTTGATAGCTACACGAAAATATATAAATACAAACGACGTAATAACAAAACTTTTTTATTCAATATTCATGTATACCACTCTTTTAAGAAGATAAAGCAAAACTTCGTTTTTCAGGAACAATATAATGCATGGATTAAACAAATAATATAATTTGTATAAAAATGTGCAGGAATCGTCGCACCCTCTAGGAACCAGGCTCGCACCTACTAGGGATGCGAACACAACCGGTTAAGAACCCCTGGTCTAGAGGCTGAATTTCAGACAAATATATCTATCCATATAAAAGAGATCCTCTGTGTGTGTGTGTGTCTGTGTGTCCCACCTTACTTGGTCCATTTTCTATCAGCTGCTACTCGGTCACCACTTGGTGTACCCGCTAAACATATATACCATCACGTTGGAAATTTTCTTGTCTACACGATAGGTTAAATTTTAATTTATAAAAAATAAACGAAAAAACGTTATAGCGGTAAAAAGACAAAATGAACTCTGAAAAATGCAAAAATTCTGGTCAATATTCTGCCAACGAGATCTCCTAAACCAGAAATGGTACAGCAACACAGATTATACCACTGTGTAGAAAATGTTCCGTTCTACAAGATAGGATATAATTATTAACCAAAAATGATTTGTAAAAGATGTAAAAATGTCAAAATTTCTATCTACATTCAAAATTATATTTTAACTCCGGGCGTCCGATTTTCTAAATTTTTTCTCTATTTCTCAAAAACTAATTATCACACATCTAAATAAGTAATACCATCATGCTGGGAGTCTCGTGTTCTACAGTACGGTATAAATTTAATTTTTCAGTGTGTATCAAAAAAAGTTACGGCGGTGTGAATTCAAAATGACAAAGTCAAAAAGGCAAAATTTGCACTAAAAACGTGAATATTTTGCTCAATATTCCGCTATTTATTCCTCATGAATCAGCAATGGTACAGCTATAAAAATTATACTATTGTGTAGATGATTTTGTGTTCTACAAGAAACGTTATAATTTATACCCACAAATGATACAAAAAACGTGTCAAATTGCCAAAATTCTCAAATACATCCAAAATTACACTTGAACACCGGGCGACTAAAATTTATTCCTTTTTCTAACTATTTCTCAGTAACTATTTGTCACACATTAAAATAAACTCAACCATCGTGCTGGAAATTTTGGTTTCTATAATACGGTGTAATTTTTTATTTTCCAAAGTGTATCTGAAAGAAGTTAAGGCGTGTAAAGTCAAAACGACATTTTGCCAATTTGACACCTACTCATGAACTGATTAAACTTTACTGAAGCCCAATCACAATTAAGAATGCATCATATTAGCTCCAAGCATGGATGGTGTGGTTTTATTGCGTACAGCTTAATTAATGATACATTATACTGAATAGAAAGGCTTTATTGTCCTCAATATTTACACATGAATTGTTACACCCGACGGGCGGGTAAAATACTACTGGGAACAAAGTTAACTACTGAATTTTACTGTAATTTAATCGGCTTAATTTCAAGTTGCATATGCATATGGGTTACAATACAATGTGATGCCAGCTTATGCTGCTTTAGCGGAAACATTAACCTGGAATTATAGAGATGACAGAAAGTTTCATTATTTTGATTGTGTTAAATTTTATCTTTACTACACACGAAGGACGGGTTTGAACTTTGGGTGTGTTGAAGGGAAAAAAACTTCGTCAATAACTAAAACAAGAATTGACAAATTTAGAATTTTCTATTGGATAATATTTTTGCTTTTTAATTCATTATATTTTATTAATCGTTCCACACGACGGGCGGGTTTAAATACGAGGCTGTTCGAGGGAAAATATTTTGCCACATCTAAAATAAACACATTAATATTT
>OU696571.1:12714436-12824436 GCA_916048095.2 Sacculina carcini
ATAACCCAGCTCTCAGGCCGAAAAAGTATCATTTTTCCGATATTGTTTATCGTTCGCTGTCAAGGAAACACACGCACACAAAGACACATACAAACACACGCACTCACACACGAACAGATACACACGGATAGACGTACAGTCCATTAGATACACATAGTCTATTAAATAGTTGATAAACACGTACAAAACTTATCAATTGATCTCAGCTGATCTTTGCTCTCTGTGATCCCAGTTGGTGACTTATTTGGTGATCCTGTGGTGTTGTTGCAGGAACTGGTCAATTTCCGACATGCTCAATGTTCACAGTTCGGCTGGATCGCACCATATCGACACATCCGCGAGTCATCCGCTCCAACACATCCACCACATCCCACAACATCAACATCAGCAACAACAAGTGCAACAACAAAGACTGCCCCCTCATGCAACCTATCCAAATCACGCTCACTCAATCTGTCCGATTTACGCCTCTGTTCGTGCAAGACATCCGCTGCAGAAGGCTGCTCCGACGACTCAGCAGCCTCCCAACTGTCCACCCTTCCAGCCTCCACCGTATGTCCCTCCTCCGACAAGACCACACAAGAGCCAGACCATTCCATCCACATCTACATTGTCCTCTCATGTTCAACAAAGTGGATCCGCTAGTGTATCTTCCATATCGACTGAATCTCCGGTCCATATACCCACAGTTCAAGCTCCCATCGTTACTTCCACGGTCGAATCGTCATCCTTGGTTGTCAAGGCACCAGAGATGACGTCCGCAGACAACTCGGAACAAACCACCGTAGATCCGAACACCACAATCGGCTCCTCCACGACGGCCGACAGTGCGTGTGCGGATGGCGCAGGCAGTTCTTCGTCCTGGATGGAGTGGACTCAACAACTGCAGGTGAAAAGAAAAAAGTACAATATTGCAACATCTCGTGCTTTGAAATCGCTTGAACGCAGTCACTATCTATTGGATTCAAATGCCAAATGCCACTTGTTTTTGCCTGTTACACTGTCTGTCTCTCTCTCTTGATAACTTGCCTCTCTCACTGACACACTGTTTATTCAACACTCGCAAATAATTGTCCACTGCAGTTTGATGTGACACACACACACAGAAAGGTTGATGACACAAAACAAAAGTCACGCGTGGAAAATTGCTAGATAAATTTTCACTGTGTTAATACAGTGAGTACAATAGTGACTTTCTCATCAATTAATCTCAACTATTTGATCGTCCAATTGAATAGTTAGCATGTTGTGAGGCTAATTTTGTTTGCTCTCAAGTACAACCCAATGGTTTGTATGTGTCAACCATAATCTTTGTTTTCAAGCAATTTACGGGCAGTAAATGTATCACAAATAATTTTCTCGTATGGTTTAGATCAGTCGTAATCGTATTTCCGATCTCTTTACGCTTTGATATATGTGAAATCCTATAGCGAACTAGAAAATAATATCGTGTAGCATGCCTTCTCTCCAGAAGAACCTGTTCGATCATCTGTTGGCGTTCTCTTCAGAAGTGTCCTGTATTCGTTTCAGAAGCGTCAGAATCGGTTTACTTGATTCAACCGTTGTCTAAATGTTGCTTTATCAAGCTTGAAAATGTTAATTCAAATTATTGTGTTATATGGTAAAAAAGATTCATTTTGATGGTTTGCTTGATTATTCTATTAAGGTCTCCTTACGCAACTGTGCTACTGAAACAACTCTCTCAATTTTGGGTTTGCCTCAGACTTCACATCATTTCCTGCTTATCATAGCATCGTTTGCCGACAAGCGAAAACATCATTTGTCAAAAGTCGTCTTCCACGCATCTTATTTCTTCCATCTTTATCTCCCTGACTGATGATGGGACTACCAAAATGTGGTCTGTCTTTCCAATGACCCATTCATCTCGCCAGTAACGTGTGCATATACGAGTATACGTGTGTGTGTATGTGTGTGTGTGCATGTATGTCTATTAATATGCAGATGTGTGACCGTTTGCCATGCAACTATCACTCACCACTAGCAGCGTCATTTCTGTAATTTATCCACAAATGACTTGCCTAATGACTCCCAGCACACACACATACACACACACACAAACACATACACGCACACACACGCACATACACATGCACATATATATGTACAATATATCTTAATTAGTGGTTGATGCTGAGCTGGGATATGTTGATTACATCGGCAAATTGATGACAATCAAGGCTGCTCAATTCTAGCGTGAAAACTGTTTGAGATTGAAAAAATTCACCATTATTTCAAGCACGATTCACTCAATACGCCAAATTCATGATCGTTCATGTGTTTTTGCTGCAAACATTAACATCAATAATATTATTATTATTATCATTATTATTAAATATGTAAACCAGTGAAATAAAGATTAGCAAAAACTCTACAAATTGCACAATTGCAGTCTTCATGCAATGACATTGGAAAAAAGAAACACGAAATCAAGTCATGTCTAGTCATGGAAATTGCCAGTTCTAAGAGTCCGCAAGAGGCAATGTGATTTAAATGCCAAATAATTGGCATGCAAATATTGGCAGACTTTTAGAAGAGGCCGGGGGTGTCTGGATCAGTGATTCTCAACCTGTGAGGAATTCCCCACTGGTTGGGAATGGAAGAGTTGTCAAGTGGTAAGCTAAAGGTCGGACAGAACTGGACAAATGTGTGTTTTTATCAATTCAAATTCGTTCATTTTTGCTTATAATTACCTCTTGACATTTACTCTGATGTAACAACTGAATTTATTGAATTTATCAGCGCTGTCGTGTAAAATGAAGAAATGGCTCATTGAGAAGTGGGGAATCAGGGAAAATAGGTTAAGAACCACCGCATCAAGGGTACGAGTTTTTCAAGAGCACCAAATCAGTGATTCTTCAACTAAGCCGGCACAGGAATTCTGAACGCACTGCAAATAAATTCTGTATGGTTTATAAATCTTTACATGTACATTACAATACACAAATAGTAGGTTTTATTCATACCGAACCGCAGAAATACTATTTGATAATGGAATTGATCAACCAACGGGGATTTAAAGTTAATTTATAGTGATCTCAGTCAAATTTAATTCACTCCTTATCTCCCATTTTCCTTCGTTTAAATCTGCTTCGTTTCAAGAATGCAGGCTTCTCCGTTCAAAGCCCACACATCTGTGTAATCTCGGACGCACATGTTCGTGTCTTATCTGACATATCTAGTTCTCTTGCTGATTGGTTTAATTGATTGGCCGGGTTTTATGGCAGTGTGTTGACGATCGTTGACGGTTCGTTTACGATCCGTCATCTCGCCAGAAATTCTCCCTGCCTCCCTCTTACTCTTTCAATCTCTCTCTTTCTCTCTGTCTGTCTGTCTCTCTCATACACACATGCATACACACTTTTATTGTCACCGACGGTCGATGTTCTTGTGTGTGTGTGTGTGTGTAGGGCCATCGATGACTCGCTCACACACACACACAAACACACACACACACACACAGACACACGCACACACACACACACAAATACACTCATGCACACGCGCACACATGCAGAATTGATGAAAAAAGACTGACACATACACATACACTCACCCACTCACTTACACACTCACTCACTCACTCACATACACACACACACACACATATACACACAGACACACAGACGAAACCACTGAGAAAAGGACCTACTACTATACAATGCTCAATAAAGCAGAGAGGCACACACCGCATTGCTTCGATGGCCTCCAACAGAAGGCAATAAACACAACCGTTTTCAGAGCAAATAGCACAGAGCGAGAAAAATGCACACGCATACGCTATATATATACATATGCTGTATCTGTGAGAATGTTTCGCACACACACACACACACACACACACACACACACATGCTAGGTGAATTGATGAGAAAGTCACTATTGTATTCACTGTATTAACATAGTGAAAATTTAGCCAGCAATTTTCCACACGTGACTTGTTTTGTGTCATCAACCTTTCTGTGTGTGTGTGTGACATCAAAATGCAGTGGACAATTATTTGCTTGTGTTGAATAAACAGTGTGTCAGTGAGAGAGGGCAAGTTATCAAGAAACAGACAGTGTAACAGACAGATAATACAACTTATTTTTGTCACGTTTTCATGCCAAACATTGTAACGGGCAATGTGTGTGTGTGTGTGTGTGTGTGTGTGTGTGTGTGTGTGTGTGTGTGTATGTGTATGTGTGTGTGTGTGTGTGTGTGTGTGTGTGTCGTCACAGTTGGTTTGCACACATGTTGAGCAAGTAGTATGTAAGTCTTACTCACAAAATACATTACTGAGACATTACTACATTACTGATAACTTGTCTGCCAGTACTTCAACCAGAACTGGCCAAATCCAAGTAGCATGCTGCATTCTACCTGATGAATATTCAATTTAGCTAAGTTGATCACAATACGTGCGTCTGCAGCGCATAGAAAATGGACAAAAACTCCATTAAGAAACAACTTTGTCAAAATAATTCAGCTAGTTCCTAAGTTTACGTCAGTTTTTTTTCAAATTTCCATTTCCAATTAAACTTCACTATAACTGTACATCATGTTTATAATTGTTTGTGTGTTTGCTTACACATACAGTTGTAATTGTAATTGCTGGGGTATGGGATGCATTAGAACGATACAAAGTTATCTTATGATTCCAAATTGCTTAATATTCAATAATTTCCCAAACTTTTCCGGTAAATTTTTCGGTAAATACATTTATTATTATTTATTAAAATCAGAAATATTCAGAATTAACTCTAATAGTATTAATTTTATTATATTAAAATACTTGTATTTCATTTACTATTTACAATGCTTGGGTAGGGAGAACTTTCATGGCATTTCATGGGAAATATATTGCTGGTTTTGTTTGCAGGCTTACATCGCTTGGGTCAATTCTCAACTGAGAAAGCGTCAACTAAAACTCGTCCATGATCTCCGCAAAGATCTATGCTCGGGCGTCGTGCTTGCGAAATTGATCGAAATTCTGTGTGAGTATTAACCTGTCCAACCGGTATCAAATACGCATTATCTCAAACAAACATGCTTACATACGCGCATACATACAAAAACACACACATACACCGATTTATCATGCATTATGCCATGATTCCATGTTTTCAAGTGAATGTTTTCATACACATTGGTAAACACATACACACAAGACCATCAACAATTGTAGTTTTTTTGCTATTTCATTTTATTCCAGAGTGAGAAACAAAACACTTTTTTGGCTAGTTCCAGTTTAGTCTAATCGAAAGAGTTTCGACAAAAGTCGCGTGCAAACGAACCGTTTTCCATTCGAGCTCTTTCGTCTGCTGAGCGTCGCATTTGCACGATCATTATTCTCCTAAGACTATTTGATTGGACGCTGCCTTAGTGAGATAATCAACCGGCGGATAATAGACAAATGAAGACGAACTTGGCGCAAACTCCACCACACACGCTAGCAACACCGTATAGCTCCATACATATTGCAAAACAGTTGCAAGCTGCAAAGTTAGTTCTATACTTATCAAATTGTCGTAAGTTTGTGTGTGTGTGTGTGTGTGTGCGTGTGTGCGTGTGTGTGTGTGTGTGTGTCAGTGGCGGTGTCAAGGGGTCACTCAGCTCCTCAAAACAACCTGAACATGAATATTTCGAGTGTAGTTTCTCAAGCCGAAAGTTTCTAGTTACGTCAAGCCGTCTTATCTTATTCAGGAGCCACCCTCAGCTAGCCCCAATGGAAATGTCCTGGCGCCGCCACTGGTGTGTGTCTGTGTGTTTGCGTATTCGTCTCTATGTCACCTAATAGACAGTCAGGCTGACAATACACACACACACACACACACACACATACATACACACACACAGGTCGACCCATATTCCACGAATATTTCTCGTTCCGACTTCTCTTTTGCCTCAGTTGAAAGAACTCCTGGAAACTTTGTCACTTACAAACTTCTATATGTCCGTCTGTCTGTCTGAGGGTGTGTGTGTATGTGCATGTGTGTGTGTGTGTGTGTGTGTGTGTGTGTGTGTGTGTATGTGTGAAGAGAGAATAGCTGAAATAACTTCGTGTCCCAGCGGAGACCAGCAGATGTGTTGATGTGTGCAACTCTCTTCAACAAATTCAACCCAACAGCACACACACACACACACACACACACACACACACACACACATACACATACACACACATACACACAAGTCTACATTCATATGCATTTTCACAGTGAATCTTCAACAGTGAATGCGAAATTTATCAACCATTGTTATGTTGTGAAATTTGCATTTTAAATTTTATACAAAAACAAATCACAAATCTCAAAGAAAAATACGCTAGCCAAAAAAGCGTTTATTTTAACAGAGTATTTCTGTGTGTGTGTGTATGTATATGTGTGTGTGTATATTGTCTCTGTGTGTGTGTATATATATGTGTGTGTATGTGTCTCTGTGTGTGTGTGTGTATGTATATGTGTGTAGTATATTTTGAGAAAGTCTCCTTGCATCTGTGTGTGTGCGTATTTGTGAGTGTGTGTGTGTGTGTGTGTGTGCGTGTGTGTGTGTGTGTGTGTGTGTGTGTGTGTGTGTGTGTGTGTGTGTGTGTGTGTGTGTGTGTGTGTGTGTGAGTGTGTGTGTGTGTGTGTGTGTGTGTTGAATCTGGTATTTTTACGCTTGAGCGCGTAACATTACCACTAACAATGCCCACCCTGACACGCACAAACACACACACACACACATACACACGTATATACACATAAATACATGCCAACAACACACGTGACATTTGACCGGGTCATGGACTGCTTTGACCTGGCTTAACCTCGTGTCTTGGAGGTGTTTGCATGCAGGTCACAGACACACACACACACAGACACACATGCACATACACATACACACACACACACACACATATGTACATACTGACACACAGCACACACATACATACAGAGACTGACACACACACATGCATACAGATAGCTTCGTTGTGTGTGCCACCTGTGCGTAGGGGAGATCATTTAGGGGGGATGGAGTGGGGGTTGTGTGTGTTTAGCAATGTATATAGGAGAAATATACCGAACAATCTGTTCCAACATGTTTCACCGAACAATGCACACACACACAAACACACACACACACACACACACACAGACACACACACACACACACACATACTGAAACACATACACAAATTCAAACACACACAAGGACTCAAACACACACATACACACTCAAACACACACATACACACATTCAAACACACGCAAACACTCAAACACACACATACACACTCTAACACACACACACACACACTGAAACACACACATACACACATTCAAACACACACAAGCACTCAAACTCACACATACACACTCAAACACACACAAACACAAACACACACACACACACAAAAGGGCAATATCTGAAATGTCTGTCTCGAAAAAGCCTGCCCAAATACTTTGATATCCAATCAGAAAACTCAATATACAATTTCTCCAATATGTACACTCACACACTCAAACACACACTCAAGCACACATGCACACACATACACACTCTCACATACATACATTCACACACACGCACAATCACGATGAAAGACTTATTGGTGCCTTTCAACGAGCAAAATTGACATTTAGGTGCTCAATCCAACCAGTCTTTCCCTCCATATATACTGCCACTTCACCACATACAACCCGAAGCAATGAAAAAATGGAAAGGTACTGTGTGCATTGATACATTCTATGTAGACCAAGAAAGCAAAATTCGCAAACAATATCTCGTGTATGAGTGTAAGAGTGACTTTTGGCAATTTCAATGGAAAATTGACTATCTGCAATATTGCAAGGCTGCTCTCTGTTCATGGTCTCTGCTTTTGGAAACAATTATTTGCAACTTCAAAAAAACCGACGACAAAATTTCACAAGCAAAATTGACAATATTCGGCTAGGGGGCCTTTAGATCCTGATGATACGCTGTAGGTATTCAGCAATGAATAGACACAATTTCGACTTGTACAGGCACACAGACTTTTTCAGGATTCAATTTGTTCGAGCACAAATACGCTATGGTACAGATACGTTCTTTGTAGAAGATGTGATGGGCCCATACACTCGCTTACATACAAACATATGGGCATTTTGTATATTTCCCCCATAGCGGCGTTTGCCTAGAGTAGAAGTATTTTCATTATAACGATATATAACGAGTATGATAAGTTTATCAACATTTCTATAGTTGACCTTTCTTATGTGATTAAGCACTTTTTATCATTATAACTTGCTCTTAGATTATTGGATTGGATCTCAGTTACTGCATCTCATTGATTGTGATTGGGATACAGCAATCATAGTACAGCGGTTGAAACACAAAAACACAAAAAAAATTCAAATGCAGTTTTAGTTTCACTTTCACTTTTATGACAATATCCACAATTTTCCTGTGACATCACATCAAAGCCACGAGTATTTTCATTCAAACAAGAAGGAATGAAGACTGGGGTAATCGACATTACCCCTACAATATCAACTGGCTCCGACATACCCCCTGGGAATTACCCAATAATCGCGTCGATTTCGATGTCGCCGTGGAACTTTGCTTTCAAACATATTTCATCAATCCAATTTTCTACCAGCTGTTTATTCGTCTCGGCTACACTGTTGACAAGTTCCACACATTTCATCGTTCAGTTGCTACAAGTGCGAGAAAACCGGCGACTGTGAACGATGATTAATGTCTGTCAGGTGACTAATGTTAAGACACCGAACACATTAACCACCTCGGATTATCTCTCTCTTTCTCAATCTCCCTACCCCTCTACACCTTTTGTTATTCCAAACACGCACAAACGTAGCGTAACTGTATATGTGTATCAACGGAAGTGGGTGTACAGCTTAATGGCTTGCCTCTGAGAAGATATGCTTTGTTAATTTTTATTCATGAACATCACAGTCCATGGTGTAGGAGAACTTCTTTTAGAACAAAATTATTGTTGTTTTCAATTGATATTATAGATCAGTGATCACCGACCGCTGTGCTGCGGCACCAAGGGGTGTCGTGAGATCTTTTAAGGATGCCTCCAAAATTCAGGGGAAAAATTACATATTTGTAGTATAATACCATTTCTTTTAATATCAGGATCAGTGTAAAGAAAATTATGATACATATGTATAAGATGTTACACCGATGCAAAATGTCGAAATGAAAGAAAAAAACAGCGGAGATTTTAAATATGTATTTCATTATAAGGTTGCCGGGAACTTTTGAAAGGTTTGTCAAGGCTGCCGTTAACTAGAAAAGGCTGGTTGAGAACCACTGGTATAGATATTGAAATCAATGAGCGGGGTGAAATTGTGAGCGCTATGAACTGAAGCTACAAACGTTCTGCTATAAGTGAGTTCATAAGGACAATTCACTTTATGGAGAAATGGATTTCGTTATTTGGAAAATTTGGAAAAATGGGAGCTGATAATTGTGTCTAATTGAATGAGAAATGTCGGTGGGCAATATGAATTACAAACACGTTATTGGAACGAATTAAAATCGAAAACGCGTAATTATCAACGATGCAAATTATTAACTCAGACATAGCTAATATCAGTAAGCAATCGAGCCGAACGATAGCCAGTTTATTGACAAAACATTGTAGGAATCACACTTCACATTAAGCTCATGAAACCACCAACCAAAACCTTCTTCAGAACCAAGGTCTTCCCACAATTAACACCCATAACAACATCTATATCTATGGGTGTGCAACGTCTGTGTACCTGTACAGGACCACAATGTCTGTGTGTGTGTGTGTGTGTGTGTGTGTGTGTGTGTGTGAGAGTGTGTGTGTGTCGGTCACAGTCGATAGATCAAACGCACGTTCTCACGAGGTCATCCAATAAGCTGCCGTCACTCACAGGTGTGCGTGAGAAACGACAGGTGCTGGAGCCCAGCCTAGAGCACACACACACACACTCACACACACACACACACTCACACACACACACACACACACACACTCACACACACACACACACACACTCTGAGAGGAAGCCAGGCGTTGCCAAACGATAACTACACAGGATGGCAAAGGTAGAGTATGGGAGAAAATTGACATGAAGACAGAGTTTGAGAGTATCACATCGGAAGCATGCTACGCAACTCGCATCCGGAACACATATCCTTAGACTCATGGATATTATGAGAATGTACGCATACATGCACGCACATACGCGCGCGTATACGTGTAGATGTTGTGTGGAGGCCATGGTATGCCCCTCATACGCTCACCCTACCTAGTATGTATGTGCTTCCATACAGGCCCGCATACTAGCTTGCACGCGCTCACGGAGTATATGCCCCGAGGGCGTGTGTAATGTGGTCACAGAAAGAAACATCAGTTCCCACACTCATACACACATACACACCCACACACACACACATACACACCCACACACACACACACTCACACGCACACTCACACACACACACACTCACACACTCACACACACACACACACACACAAATACACATAAACACTATCACGCACTCACACACACATACATATATACACACATATAAGCCGTATAAGAAAATATATAGCTAAGCACTCACGTGTAAAAATACAGATATTTCATATAATCATATACTCATATAATCATATAATCACATAATCATATAATCATATACTCATATAATCATATATTTCATATAATCATATATTTCATATAATCATATATTTCATATAATCATATATTTCATATAATCATATACTCATGTAATCATATAATTATATACTCATATACTCATATAATCATATATTTCATATAATCATATATTTCATATAATCATATATTTCATATAATCATATATTTCATATAATCATATATTTCATATAATCATATATTTCATATAACCATATATTTCATATAATCATATATTTCATATAATCATATATTTCATATAATCATATATTTCATATAATCATATAATCATATATTTCACATAATCGATTTTGTTAGCGCGAAATTTTTGGCAAATTTGATATTTGCGTAATTGCGGCATGAAAATGAGAGTGACTGTTATTTGCACGTCAAAATCTATCAACTTTATACTTTTTTACCTTTTTGCTGTCTTTGTTGGGGGATAGCGTTCCTTCTCAAATTGTGTGAGTGTTTTGTGTAAAATAATCTGTGAAAAATGTACGTCTCTTTGCTAAAAGCCTAGCTTACACATAAACAAGTTTATTTATATAAGCTGGAAATATGTGCCTGACTTTGTTGAATCATTCTAATGATCGAGTTATTCGAGTATTCGTAATATTCGAGGTTATAGAATTGTATGTATATTGTATTATACTAACTTTAATGAACAATATTTGTGACTGAACTGAGCTCAAAACGCTACTGAGTCGCAACAAGTTTGGGAACCACTGTTTTTCTCTGTAACTGTCCTTGAATTATTATGTTTCGCTTGTTGCAGCCGGCGAACGAATTGCCGGTATTCACGGCGCACCAGAGACACCACAGCTGATGCGAGAAAACGTGCAGCGTATTCTACAGGTACGTACAACTCAAATTTCAAATCAAATCGCCTCAAATTCAGAAAAAACCATAGATTCCAGAAAAAAACATATTTTTAGCGTCGACGTACAGTTGTATTATCACCCAGTTTTTTTGGTGAAAAAATAAATAAATGCCAGCGCATATATAGCGAAAAAAATGAAACTAAAACGGCACGACACTCATAAATGGACAATCATTTAAAAGAAAATCATAATACAAAAATAAAAGATAAATTTGATTTATTGAAATTTTCACATACAAGATAAACAAAACACGAAAGCACAACATCACATGCGTACAAACCGACCAATCATAAAACGCCGTCTCAGTTACGTCTGATCACGTGACACGGTCAAAATCAACCAATCCTCCAGTGGCTCTCAAACATACCGACTTTAACAAAAGCCTACAAACGCTGCATTAAATTTTTTTATTTATATTTGATACTTGTATAGTGTATTTATATATTTGGCTGATTTTTACAAATTGTATGGTTATACATCGTTGTTAACCTGTCGAATATATGAAATATAAATTTTAAACACAGATTTTGTAGCAATTATTAAATGAACAGACGAAATTTCTTAAATGACATTCTGGAGAAAAATATGACCAATTATGACCTCAGTCTTATAAATATATTGTTTCTTTTCTGGTTTTTTTGTCAGGTAGTTTTGGTTTGAGCTATGCTTCAAGCCTGAAGACTTCAACATTTAAATTATTTTGTGTTTGTGTTCAGTTTATGGCGGCAAAAAGAATGCGAATGCATGTTGTCAACAGCAAGGACATTGTCGAAGGCAACCTCAAGTCTATAATGCGTCTTATTCTCGCTCTGGCCGCTCATTACAAGCCTGAAAGCGTGAGGACCTCGTCATATTGCGGAGACAGCTCCTCGTTGACTGTCGAAGGTTGTGCTGGATTGTCGTCAACAAAATCAACAACAACAACATCAACCACAACAACAACAACAGGTGTGCTCCAGTACAGCCAAAACGTTGAGAATTTCCCCGTAAAATCTTAGTATACCAATAAGATTATTCCTAAAAATTCATTATGGTTTGTTTTTTTATTTATGAGGTTTAAATGTATTTATATATTATTTCTGTAATTTACGTGAGGTGATAAATTCATCACGTGGTATGCTTAATGAAAAATTATTTGGGAAATATTTTCTTTCTTTAAATTATATTTATATATTCTCGGTTTAAGTGGTTGCCTAACTTTGAACACATACACATTGTAGCGTCAAATATTTTCAGAGATCAAATTACAAGACAAAAACTGAGAATTCATTTTTTATCTGAGGCAAATTAAATTAAGTTTTTTGGCTGCGGTTCTTGGTTATTGGAGAAAAAGAGTGGTTGGTTACTGGGATCATATCCAAGCCTTCTTTCTAGTCCCGTCCGTGTTGTCAATAATATATATAACGGAGGCTTGAAGGGAATGCAATCTGAATGACATCTTCGAATGATTTCTGTCGATGTGCGGTGCACTTTGTAACATCTTCCTCACCACACACACACACACACACATACATACACACACACACACACATACACACACACACACACATTTATCCCGCGCGACACATAACTCAACGCTGTTACAATTGAAAATGTCAAAATCGGGCTGCGCTGGATGAAGTATTTGAGAGCCATCGAAATGGATGCTATTCAATTTGTGTGAACGCCACCCTATGACTAATGTAAACAGAGAGAATGTGTTCAATTCCATCACAAGTGTTTTGTATCGAAAAACCCCTCTGTTGAATGTGAAGGCGAATGGAATATTGAACGAAAAGATATTGATATATTTCACGGAAAACAAATATATATTCATTTTCAATTTATTTTTACTACTTTTCTTGTATATGTAAAGAAAATCATAGAAAAAATTCGTCAAATATCTGTGGAAAAGGAAATAGGTTGTTTATCCATTTTATATGAAAAAGTTTCTGTTTAATTCTTATATTTATTAATAATTTTGCTGAGCTGATTTATTATTTTCGAAAAGTATTGATATAAATTGCATTTATATTTTGAGTCAACTTAAAAACTCAATGATTGCCTAATCCAAGTAGTTTTTAATAATTGCACAATTACGAATTAAAATTGAAACAAATTATAAATACAGGTCTTATTTGTTGTTTTGGCGAAATACAATGATTACGTTCTTCCTGGAAAGTGATTAACGTTTTTAGCTGCCGGCGTAATCAAGTCTGCCTTTTGAGCGATGGGTGAACGGGAGAGAGTGAGAAGACGAGTAAGAGGGCAGAGCAGAGGAGGCGCTGCTTGTGAGCGTGACCTAGATTTAGGCCAGAACTGGCGGTCAAACCACTCTGTCTTATCTCAGTGATAACATCACAACTTCCACGTAGATGAACAGCAGATGAATGGAACGATGTTCTCAACTTGTTACAACGCCGCAGTGCCTTGTCTTAACAGCATCAAACCCGCTTTTACAAGTCGCACGTCAACTGTGCCTGTTTCGATGATTATTTTGAGGTCGGTATTGAATTGAACTCGAATTTGACGAAATTCAACGGACATAAACGTTTATTATTCGAGGATGAATATAAATCAGATTGCACTGTATCTAGAGTATAGCATGCTGGTATGATTTCTAGAACATACTTTGGCACAAGGAGCATAAAAGCCAACGTGTTTTTCACCGGCGTTTTGTCAGAAGAAGTGGCAAATAGGTATGATATGATCTTCACTCCTTGCTGAATATTAAAACAAGTTTGAAACTAGGCATCTGTTTGTTGAATGGTCACGATCTGTATCCTGTTGGGAATTCCCCACCGGTGGGAAATTGAGAGAATGCTAAGTAGGGAATTAAAGGTTGGCAGAGGGTCATATGTGTGATTTTATCAATCGGAATTTGTTCATTTTCGTTTCTAGTGACTTTTTGACATTCAATTCGGTGCAACAATTGAATTTATTGGCTTTCTCGGCGTTGCTGTGGAAAATGAAAAGCTTGCTTATTAAGAAGTGAGATTTCAGAGAAAAAAGATTGCGGACCACTGGCTTAGACACTGTGTCAGAGTTTCGCCGTTCGGATTCTGGCCTGGGTTCGTTCATCAACACCTCCGCTTGAGTATACCGGTAGTTACCCGTCTGTGGAAGGGCCGACAGTGGGTTTTGCCATATAGCCTCAACAGACTGCCGTGCACACTTAAAATGCCATCAACAACAAATCGGAGAGTGCCCGTGGGCTCAATGTCGGACACACACATACATATATACACACACACACAGCACCGCCGACTATGATCGAGCCCTGCTCATGAAGCTTGCAAGTCACGTGATGAAGTCGATGTTCCACTGATCAATGTCTGGATGATACGCTTCGATGACTAGCAATGAACATCCATTGACCGGCTCATGCCCGCGTCCCGAACGAGACGATGACGTTTTGTGGAGTTTTTGTGCGCGCGCGGCGACCGGTGTTTTTGCGGTTGACGGATGGTCTTGGGCAAGCAGCCGGCGGTGCCAGGTGGTCGTAAAAACAGGAGCACCGACATTGCAGCAACATATGGCTCCGGTCGACGCCGACTGAAACTCGCACGGAGCGCAGAGTATGTCAACAAGTTGACAAACAGAATCCAGTGTCCCAAACAACGTCACGAGTGACACAATCCATCATTCCGAGAATCAATTATCGTTGCCAGTGTGTGTGTGTGTGTGTGTGTGTATGTGTGTGTGTGCTATTGGATCAAGTTGCCCATTTTGTCGATAAGGGAATCTTGAGTAGAAAGTGTGGTATGGTGGGACAAGTTCGGAAATCTCCTCGACTCGCGTGCTCGCCAGCGGTGGGCTGGAAGCATAACAGAACCGAGATGCTACGCTCATCAGGTCAGATACAGCTAGCCAGGGAAGTTGATCAAAGGAGAAAAATGCTCTTTTCCATCCCAACAAGTGCAAATTCACAATGGTTCCGCACTATCGTCGAGCAATTATTCAACAATTGTCCTCAGCTATTTGCGGACCGAGAGGAAGAAACATGTTTTATATCCCAACTTCCTTAAACCGCAAAAATTGCACCAAAACAAGCAAGATTAAAATAGAAAATTAATTACGGAGTTATATTGATTTTTTCACGATTGGAAGATTTGAGACAGCATGTCTTCATCTTGGAGGATTGATTAAATTATTTACATGTTGATCACATACAGTCCAGAGAAACGATATTCTGTCATCCCAGTTCGTAGTTTTCCTGCACACTTATGTGTTGACTGCATGCGGTGTTTCTAAACTCATTGAGACTGCTTCTCTATGCAACCTCACTTAACCGTATCCACACTGCACATCCCAAGCAATCAGCTCATGTCGAGAAAAAAAACATTTGCAATGTTTTCACTGTATTAAAATCACAACACATAATTATATTTGCTGAGAATTTAACAATAAATGAAATGAAGAAAATCACCCAATATTCTTAATAATAGAGATTATTATTCATAAAGGGGTTTATTCGAGTTTCACCTAGTTATCCCTAACTTGGCGAATCCTTTCAATCTATTCGAGTAATTTACTGTTCACACCGGAGCATGATGGCTTATACTTCGGTCACACAAGCCATCGTCCGAGGTTCAATTGCCGGGAAGTGCAACGGTTTCTTTAGTACGTCAATAAGATGCATAGCGTTGCTACGGTCGTAGTTTATGCTAATCACTTCACGTTTCCTTGTCGTGTTGCTGTTGATTGTGGGTAAGGCAATTGACATCAAACTGACATTGAGTGCTCTTGTATCTTAACATCGGTCTGTCTGCAATTTCAGTTATTTCTCCAGGCGATCTGGTCGATCCAGCAAAGCAGAAAATATCTTCCAGTCGCAACTCTGCGGTCGGTAAAAAATGCATCAGCTTGACTTCTTGCGAGCAGGCGGGGAGATCTGCCGAGCGCGGTGCTCTTGTTTCTGGCAGGATACGAGAATCAACATCCAACGTGCTGGCAACTCCAAATCTCAACGTTCCGGGTAACCGCAAGTCGATCGGACATTTGTTTGAGCCTACGGTTGCATCGGCATCTCCTCTACGTCGATTTCCCAGTATCTCCGGACACCAGTGGGCGGGACACCAATGGTCCGTGGCTGTCAATGGAACGATTGAAGGAGAATCAATCAGTTCGGCTGATACCAGACTCTGTGACGACGAACTGACATCGCGGAAAGCCATGCGCAAGCAATGGTCTGTACCTGGACCACCACTCTATGAGAACTTGCACCGGAGCAGCAGTTTTGCGGCCGCGCCGAGAACAGACGCCGATGAGCGGAGCACTCGCCTCTCGCTTTCCAGACAACATCATCTTAGCACTCAGCACCAGACTGAGGAACAATGTCAACGACGGCAGCAACAGCACGGGATCAGTCAGCGGAGCGGTGAACGACAGACAAATGGTGGACAAGAGGCGATATACGACGTGCCACGATTACGACCGTCCACTGCTTCTTCCAACGTCGAATCCTGCTCTTCCATGTCGAGCGGAGAACCTCCGGCAGTTAGCGCTTCGACCGAGAGTGTTGGCAATTCGCGAGACTGTGTTCCAACTAGCACCCACCAGCCGATGTGCGCACAGACGACACAAACCGATCAGCAGGACGGAGTGGCGACCACTGTTACGTCGCCGGGAAATCGGCATCGTCCTCTGATCGATGGATACAGCAGTCTGCCGAGAAACGGAGTGAAACCGGCCGCCTTGCGCTTCTGGCAGAGTTTGGCATCGCATACGACCGAGGATGACAGCGGGGAAGCTCTCAAAAACGAGTTCAGGTAATTTGCGCAGACAGATTTTGCTCCAGTTGAATCCAATATCTCCAAGCAATAATTTTATTTGCAAGGTCATGAATTGATTTGATCACGGCGATAATATCATGAATTACCAACGAATTTTAATGTTGTTTCTGAGCGAATTCTATTTTAGGCCAGAACAAACTAGCTTGGACGTGGAAAGTATTTTTGGGCAATCATCTACTGAATAACACCACCGAACAAAATCCACTGCAAGATTGTGTGTATGTGTGTGTTATCTATTTGTGTTCATCTAAAGCTTTGATTAATGTTAATGTCCTATTCGTTGCTTTTTACACAGCGCTTCTTAACCTGCTTTATATTTCACATTTTTCTGATACCGAAACAATTCAGTATCGCCAAATATGCAAGGTAAAGTATTTGAGCACTACAATTTAACACATGCGGTAAACATAACCATACTGTTTTTGTCGTCAAATATTTAACTTTCACCAGCTTCTGAAATAGTTTTCGGTACGTTTTTGCAGTCTTAACTGCAGGTTAAAAACTAATCTATTATATCTTGTTGTTCTCCGCTCATGAACTGTTTTCTATACTCCATGGCCTCCTTATTGATAGTTAACGTATTTATAAAAAGCGTATATTTTAGTATAGCATTCTAACTGCTCTTCATCGTGGTCGCGCATTGTGTGATGTTATTGCCAGTAGACACAACGGAGGTCTGCGAACGAGCGGGCGACGACTTCTGCCCAAAATCCCGACTGTCCGATCCAAGGGAATCATCATTCACCAAACTGACGATAGTGCTGCTGGAAAAGACGTCACCATGACGTCGCATTGCGATGCCGTTGTCACTTCGTCCGTTCCACGTCGTCTGGTGATCAGCGACGATATTGAGGAGCACAGTCTGGGGAGTCGCGGCGAAGTGGAAGGATCCTCTAGCCATGGATCTCCCACTACGTCCATCGTTCGCAGTCGGGAAGATGTCGTTTCTGAGTGGCTGCGAGGAGGCGGCCAGCGTAGATCCCATCAATGGAAGCATCAGTCGGGGACGGTGACGGCAGCCGCTGGGGACGGGCTGGAGTCGGGGACGAATCTGGCGCATGTTGACACGGGCCGCTGTCAATTGTGGCGCAACTCGGCCGTTCGCCGCTCCACACAGCTGGAACATTGGGGTCGCGGGATTGAACTGCGTCCACCGCACGAACAAAATGGACATCGACCTCTAGCCGCTACAAATCTCCCCGCCAAAACCGCTGCTGGCAAAGACACCACTATGACCAATGAGGATCTCATTGAGGAGCTGAACCGGGCTCGTAGACAACTGATAGTCTTGCAGCAGCTGGTGAGAACAAATCCCATTATTATTATAATTAGTAATTACAGGCAAAATCCAGTAGCATGGGAAAAGTGCAAGCACTATTACCACCCTGCGGTGGCCCCATGTACCGGAAGCGCCCAAAAGATTCAGAGAGAAAGAGAGTTCGAAAAGAAAAAAGTCTAGAAAGAGAGTTGGAAAAAAAATATTAAATAAATAACAATAAATAATATTCGCTTGTATTTGCATTATTACCATTATTATTATTATTATCGCAATTACTAGAGATTTTAAGGAATTGTAATTCGCCTAGATTCTTTGGACAAAGTTTGATATTTAAGGCTGAGGGTTATTTACAAGGAGGCAACTGATTTGACCTTCCCCGATTTAATTTTCCGAGTCCGCTCTTGATGATAACAAGCGAATATGAAGTCAATGAAAGAGATAAAGCCATTTTTCAGAATTTGATTACATCGTATACTCTTATTCATTCCCAAACACACGTGAATTGTTTAAAGGTTAAAGATTAAAGGCCTAAGTGACAGCTGCTACACAGGAAGAAGCCGAAGCTTATGAACACACACAGGTGTGTCCCGTGCAGCTCGCTGCCACCGCAGAACCGACCCTCTCCACGCTATGAAGCCACAAGGACGAACTACGTATTAGAGAGGGCCACCTCCCCATAATCCATGACACAACTCATGACTGATATCTGGTACCATTTACTGCTGGGTGGACAGGGGCTGTTGGATTGTAGAATTCGCCCAAAGAAATTATGTTCCGCCGGGATTCGAACCATGGACCTCCCGCTTGTGAGGCGGGTGTGCTACCACTACACCACGGAGTCCAACATTCTTTATTACCAAACATCAAGTAATTTGAAATCAAGCAAGGTTTATATCAAACACCGGTACATTTCTGGTTGTACCCTGCTTCATTTTGTTCATCATATATTTGGGCATTTATAAATTTTATGACCCCCCTAGAAATCTTTAAAATCACTATGGTTTTGATGTTTCTGTTCTGTTCTATTCATTCTGTTTTCCTTGTTCCGAAATTTAGCGGTTAGTTTTTTTACTTCCTCACTAAATTTTGTATATGTCCATGCCAAATTCCTGTTTTAGATTTTTAACAGCGTATATTGGTGTGTTTGTAACGTTTTATCGCTAAAATCTAACAAATTCGAGCCCAATATTTTCATTAGCTTTTTCTCGAACATGTTGAACATTTTCAGCCCACTTTTCTCCGACATGTTGGTCCACCATTATAAACAAGCCATATAAATATCCATACAATATTTGATCGTATGTGAGATAATACGTTCACTCAGGAGATGGTTGTGCTTTTGTGTATGTGCATGTGTGTGTGTGTGTGTGTGTGTGTGTGTGTGTGTGTGTGTGTGTGTGTGTGACCGTTTTGCCCGTGGGAAATCATTGATATAAGGCCAAATTTCGTGTGTACAGTGTCAATTGTCCATTGTGGCGCTTGCTAGCGAGTGGATCTGTGCGTGTGTGTGTGCGTGTGTGTGTGTGTGTGTGTGTGTGTGTGTTTGTGTGTGTGTGTGTATGTGTGTGTGGGACAATGCTCCCATACTCTGTCCACTCAACCCACTGGCTCTCTCCGAATTTGTTATCATTGTTACATGGCAGTGTTGCCTAGCTAAATTCTCGTGCCTGTCATTTGGTTGTTGCACAAAAGCAACGATGTTTTATATAGGTTATATATGCTTATAAAATGCTAGTTGAGTTTGCATTTCAATTGCAAACGTTGATTTTTTTCACATTGTATCTAAAAATGCTAATTGGTTTAAAAAATATGTAAACAAATTTCTATAAAATGGTGATTGGCTATAGAATACATGCAGCTTGGCTAATCACACGATCCATAGATCCAAACCAATGATTTAATAAACTGTGGCAATAAAAAACAAGAAATAAATTAGATATATAAAATATATTTCCGCCTATGGTTAAACTCGAGAGAACAATTATTAATATTATTATTATTATTAATTACAGATAAATTCAGTAGCATGGGGGAAGAGTGCAAGCACTATTTCCACCCTGCGGTGGACCCATGTACCGTAAGCGCCCAAAAACTAGTTAGTTAATAAAGCTATAGATAGTATATTAATCTATACATAGTAGTATATTTTCTATAAAAAATACCAAACAAATATATAACTCAATAGGAATTAGATAGCAGAGTTTCGACACATGCATATTTTTGATATACTTCAAAAACATGTTTTTTTCTTGTCCCAGACAAGAATGCTAACTGACATCTAGACATAAATCTTCTAATGAATAAATTTTTTATATCATGCCGAGCTTAACATATTTATTTCAGTAATATTGTGTGGTAAGTTAGTTTTTATATCATAGGACATATAAATTTTGTGTGTGTGTGTGTGTGTGTGTGTGTGTGTGTGTGTGTAATGTCGTATTGTCTTGTTTCCACACGTTGATGAATAATTAATCAGCTCACACTGACTCAGAATTTACTGGTTCCTTTCCACTTAGAGTCGCTGGTAAAATCACAACAAAAAGCACGCTTTTTATGTTAATTTTATATCGTTTTTTCCTGTCTGTTGGTTTTGTTTTGTTCTCTTCAGCTGAGCAATTCTCCAGTGGCGAGCCAGCGAGAACAGAAGCATGCTTCAAACGTCAATAAGCCCCAGGCGGTAAGTTGGCTAAATTTTGAAAAACGCAACTCCAGTATATCAAAAAGTATAAAATAAGTTTACATGAGTAATACAAACACAATATATGATACTTAAATTTATATCAGATTTAATCATTACAATATTATGTAGTTCAACTTTAATTTGTGAAGTTATATTATAGTATTTTTTTTTAATTTATATAAGTACAAGATGAAATTGAGTTTTTCTAATTGAACGCGTTTTTCATGCCGCCTGGCATGAAAAAATTTGTTATCTTCTGTCCATTTAAAATGATACCATGAAAATTGTTTACGTGTTAAATAAAAACCGTGTTATTGTGTATCATACATCATACATACATACATACATACATATTGTGTATCATATGTGTATTTTATTTTGTAGTTTAAGTGACAATTTTCTCTAACGACGAGGTTTTATATATTTATCAAAACATATTTTCTCGAATTCGTTTGCTTACTTTCGGCAAAAATGATGTGTGTGTGTTTATGTTTGTGTGTGTGTATGTGTGTGTTTGTTTGTTTGTGTGTGTTCGTGGTCTTCCATTGTTTGTGCATTCAGACGCACACGAAACACATCAACACAACAATTTCTCAGGAGAAAGAAGAGGTGTTGATTTTGCGGCATGCGCTTCAATCTATACGGCACTCACTTAAGTTGGTTGATCCACGATTTTACAAGTATATTTATATTACAATTTAATTCTTCGAAATTTTTTAAATGTTTTTTGCGTGTGTTTTTTGTTTTTACGTGCTTAATTTTTTCATTTTTTTTATTGCCTAATTGTTAATATACATTTGTTTAAATTTGATCTATTCACAAAAAGCAAGCGAAAAACATATAAAGTACAAATATTAGTAAAACATGACCCTGTCAAGAAATACTCATATCAAACAAAAATGCATGTATTACACAAGAATCATATGTCATATAACAAGGGCAATACTATTGTAAATAAAACAATTAGGAATATCACAGATTGGAAGTATTGCAAGCTCATACACTTTGGCAAATATTCAAACATTATTTTCTTCCGGTTTCATCATTTTTCTTCTACGCTTATTCAAAGCTTCGCAGAAAATATAGATGGCAATGCCAAAAATCGTATAAATATATACGTGTAAATTGAAAATATGTTGACATTCTAAATACACCCTATGTTATCTTTAATTTAATGTATGTTAATTTCTATTGATTTTCCAATAATTTTACGATTTTACATGTATGTGTGTATGTGTGTGTGTGTGTGTGTGTGTGTGTGTGTGTGTGTGTGTGTGTGTGTGTGTGTGTGTGTGTGTGTGTGTGTGTGTGTCTATACTGCAGTGAATGCGATCATTCACAACACACGTTGGATACAACAGAACAATGTGTTAGTGTAATATTGCAACGACTCGCAGCTTACGAAAACGGCCACCAGGTGGAAGAGATGGCGCCACAGTCGCCAAGCAAGCGGGCTCCCATCAGCGCATTGCATGGACAAAATTCATTCACGAAGGTTAAAAATTAAATTGCCGATTATCAAGTTATTTGTCATTGAAAGTTAAATGTGTACTCTATATCATTATCAATATATTTCATGACCCAAATATTAAAAAATGGTTTACTACGAAATTTAGACCCACCCTAAAATTTGTGTATGTCTGTGTGTCGATATACAGACAGTATGTGAAGGGGTTTGACTGTGTAAATTCAAAATAAATGTCGTTATTTTTGCACAAGAATTCCAGTGATTTCAATCATTTAGATAAAATGAGAACATAAATGAAAGCTTGAATATAAAAAGCATGATAGTCACTTAGCGACTATTGAATGACTTGTAAAATGCAAACAATATATCCATTCTATTATTTCAGCTGAATAAAGCTGTTTCAGACAATTCCTATCTAAATTTTTATACAAACCGCTTTTATGGGGTGTGTATAATACATCACCTATATGTGTGCATACTTGTGTGTGTGTGTGTGTGTGTGTGTGTGTGTGTGTGTGTGTGTGTGTGTGTGTGTGTGCGTTACATATTGCATTATCAGGTAGTTTACTACACTGAAAAAACAGTCACGCCATATTTGTCTTCAATTAACAAACAACTGGGTGAGATTACTTTGAGGGACTTCAAAGCGGTGTTTGACCGAACAGGCAGCTATCGGTTTCACTTCAAAAGTGTTGATCCCGAATTTGGCATGGTCAAAGAAGAGGTGCGTGAAATTTCCACATTTTTCCACCTTTTTTTAAAGCGCTATGGAAAATCTCGCGCCTATAATTTTTCATTTATTACTGGCTATTGATATTATGTATTATTTGTTTATTTATAACTTGAATTTTCTTAAAGTTTATATCTTAATTATATTAAAGTTAGTATCTTAATATTCTATAAATGTTGATATGTTATTATGTTAATAAGTATATATGTTAATGTTAAAGTTAATAAAATTTATAGTTGTCAAATTTCTTAAAGTTAATATCTTAATTATCTCAATGTGTATGTATAATTTATTACTTATATCATAAATTTTCGATTGTAACTTATAATTAACGATTTTTAATTCGTGTGGTGTCTTGACCAGTGTAAGTTCACATGAGACCTCAAAAATAGCACGAGAATTTTCACAACCAATACCGCTTCGGAGGTTGTTCTAATAAGCCTATTGATAGAACGCAAATTGAAATCAAGAAAAAACAATTAAAATGCAGCCAAATTTGGATTGCATTTAAAGCGTTGTGTTTTTCTTTGGAGATTTTACTAGCCTTTCTTCGTGTACAGGTTTTGGATGATGACGAAATTCTTCCTGGATTCGACGGCAAAGTGATAGCTTGGGTGATCGACGATTCGTGAATCTGTAGTCTCTCTCTCTCTCTCTCTCTCTCTCGAATCCAGCCAACAACACTTAATCACTTACGAACAATGAATTGATTGATTCCAGTTTGATCTCACGTGTTATTTGCTGTGTCGGTCAATTGTGTTTATGTTGTGTTATTCGAAATGCACACATCTCGGAGGAAATGTTATGTGAAGTCTGAATTTTATACTTGTTTGGGTGTTTTGTGACGCATTATTGTGTGTATATGTGGTAAACTACACATTAATTTTTTTGATGATTTATCCCAAATAAACTTGACATGGAATTGGCATTTTTATTTATGTGAAAATTCTCATATATTTAGTGAGTTTTTAAACATATTTCAACATACCGTATACACCCGGGGATCTCTATACTGAAAAAAAAGAATTATATAGTAGCTGTACATTACGAATGTAATTTGGAGATATAAATTTTTTATCTTATTCAAGCGTGTCGCTAAATTTTCCGCCTTGAGACGATTATGACGTGGTAAAGTCTAGTTGAGATACTCACCGCTAGGTGGCGCTTAAACATCACCCTTCGTATGTGCGTACGTGTACGTGAGTGAATCGTACAAGAGTGTATAGAGAACCTAGTATAGAACGAGTCTACTTAATAAGTCATGACTGAAGAAAGCAAATACCTTCCTTGGGTAAGTTTCTAGCATAAATGTGTGTAATTTCAATGTTTTCTATTTCAATCTGTAAGCTATGGGTAGTTTGAGAAAAACGAGCGTGTGCGTGTGTGTGCATGTGTGTGTGTGTGTGTGTGTGTATGTGTGTGTATGTGTGTGTGTGTGTGTGTGTGTGTGTATGTGCATTGCGTGTATGCGTCCACTTTTATGTTTGTCTGATTGCTTGCATATAATTTTTTGTTGGTATATGTGCGTTTGAGCGGTATATATGTATGTGTGTGCGTGTGTTTGTGAGTATGTATGTCCAATGATAAAATGTTAATTGCTTGCATATTAAGTTCAATGCATGACAAATAACAAGATATGCGGTTCCAATCATGTAGGGCTCTTCAATCCTGGTGATCAATCTTGGTAAATTGATGAATCATTGAATCATCGGTTCCAATCAATCATCATCATCATATATCATCATGTATTTGCCAAACCCAACACAACACAAACATTCACTCACAAAATACCTGATAATTTGCAATGTAGGATGGCCGGGCATAAGAAACCTGGAGGCTTGTATTGCCCTTTTTCAACATACAATATACATTAACATATATAACATATACAACTGATAATAAAAATGAAAGCTTTTTCATCATGCCACACTGTTAAGATGTTCCCATACGCATAAGCAACATGTGTATCAATCATAAGTTTGAATATATTGTGTTCTTACTATTTTCTTGAAAGCTGACATCGATTGGGACATTTTGATTGGACTTGCTAATTGGTTCCAAAGTCGGATTCCTTGATGAAAAAAGGGCACCACGATAAAATTCCTAGGGGGTCCAATTCTGCAGAACTGTCACTCCAATATGCAGCAGCTGGGCAAATAGCGAATTCAGAGTGGAGAAAAAACAAGCAATTTTCCAGTAAAATCGTCCAATATGTGTGTGGCGCAGGCTGGGTAAATTTTCATGCACCTATTTGGAAATGAAGCGGCTGTTTTGTTGATGCAATTAAATTCCCAAAAAAAGAGCGCGAATTTTTTATAGAACAGTTTATGTGCAATGTCAAAATGAAGTCGAACAACTTACCATAAAACCTCTAATTGAACATCTAATTAAAGGCCACTTTGATTAATTCTTCTCTTTTGACAATAGCTATGACTGACTAATTTTTGCTAGTGAATGTGTGATTAATTGTCAGTAATCACCCTGTATTGGTGTATTTTCTAAATGAATAAATTTAAATACGTACACTGCTTGGTTTTGTTTTCATTAATAAAATTTACCGTATCTTCTCAAAAATTGTACCAGTTAGTTGAAAAATCGAGCGGTACCCTCTAATTGAACGACACAAAAAAGGAAGGCTGGAAATATTGAACTTTAAAAATAATATGTTTTTGTTTTCAGATTCAGCCATTATCGTTTGTTCTCACAACGGTTTGTGTAGTTTTTCTGATTGTAAATGAAATAATGGGCGGTTACGACGGAATGTGAGTGCATTTGTATTTTATGCGAGCGCTATCTAGATCAGTGGGTCCTAAACTGGAGTCCCATGAACTCTGGGGTCCCAAAAAATGTCCCGAAAAGTCAGCGACACAAGGGAACAATTTAATTCAGAAAATAGGCAATTTTATAATTCCAGAAGTGTACGATACTGATTACAGCAACTCTGGTTGACTGGGTATCCAGATGGTATTTTAGTATGTAGAATTCTTGGTAAACTATAGAAACCTTGAATTATTGTGTGTCTGGCCAGGCATTTATTGCTAGAAGTAATGACACGTTACGAAAAATCACACGATAAATTTGCATATATTTGCAACATATTAATTATAATCCAATTTGTTAACTCTTGGACAAATCCTGACGGCTTAATATTAATAACCAAAATGAACAGAGGAAATATTCAAGCAATTTTAGTGTTTGTTTTCGTAAAAATTTAACATTTGTGTATTTCTGAAAATAAAAATGTATTGGGAATTTTTTCCAGAGCTTCGCTTTTTGACAACTACCGTATGTGAGTATGTATGTAGGTGTGTGTGTGTGTGTGTGTGTGTGTGTGTGTGTGTGTGTGTGTGTGTGTGTGTGTGTGTGTGTGTGTGTGTGTGTGTGTGTGTATGTGTGTGTGTATGTGTGTGCTTGTGTTTTGCATCTGAATTTCATGTATTGATTGCTTTTTTGGAAAATATATATCACCAATTTCTTTAAAAGCTTGTGCAAATATACTTGCAGTGTGGTGTGCCTACAAATTATGTCATTTATTCTAACTTTTCGGAAAAAAGCTAATAATACAAAAATAACCACTTGAAGAAAAAATTACTTGGTGACTTTTTTGATAGCTTTCAAGATATTGGTTTGCCTTAAAAACAAAAAAACCTTAAGATGATGTGACCTATAGAGGTTCGGGGATTTAGAAGTCTCCAAGGATTAAGACAGGTCTGTCAAATTTGATGACATTGGACATATTTAAAATCCAGGTTACCAACTCCAAAAACTCCATGTAAACATTCAAACAGCCTGTGTGAATATAAATATAAATTGTTTGCATATTATACATAGAATAATAATAAAATTACGCATCTTTCCAAAAATATTTAAAAATTTTGTTCATACAAGTTATATCAATTTAAATTCGACTGATTTGCAGAATGCTCTGCCAGCCATGTTTTCAGTTTTCAGTTATATTTGAAAAAACTTCATATTTTTCTGATTTCAGTTGGATGTATTTGTCGGCTTTGTGAGTTTGTATTTGGACAATTGCAAGATTAATTTACTCAATATTTTTAAGCTGAAAATCCAAGTCATAATGTTTTGTAAACATTCAACATCATATAATACCACCCAGCTTTTAAAATGACATTTTTTACTGATTTTAAACATTTTTAAACTGCAGTGGACAATTATTTGCTAGTGTTGAATAAACAGTGTGTCAGTGAGAGAGGACAAGTTATCAAGAAACAGAGAGAGACAGAGAGACAGTGTAACAGGCAAAAAAAGAAATAATTTTTCACGTTTTCACGCCAAATATTTTGACCGACAATTATATTTATCCTCTTTCGAGCAATCAAATACACTGAAAAATACTTTTTGTAACTGTTTTATTCTCAAAGATTTCTCATATTGTCGATGAATTGGTGAGTGATATTTTTTTCATATGTTTTCTAATTTCATTTTTCAGATTTTGCAATACAAAGAAATTTGACTTTTTCACTAATTTTGCCCAATTTCCATTTAGTCTCATTCTATTTTCATATAAATTCAAAAGTTTATTTTCAAGGTTATTAATGTAGTTTTGCGACTATTGAAACGAAAATTATAAGTAAAATACAGTTCTCACATTTACAACAATCTATTATTTCAATATAAATAATTATCATTTACATGAAATTTTATTTGTGGGTATAAACCTTTGTAAATATTATATAGACAATTATATAAACACCCAAAAAAATTACATTGAACATGTATGTGTGTATTTGTGTGTATTTGTGTATTTGTGTGTATGTGTGTATGTGTGTGTGTGTGTTTTAGCAGCAAACCTTCATCTTAAGAGGCCGCTCTGAAATTATGACATTATCACACAAAATACCAACAAGTAACAATTTTTGTTTCCGACTAAATTTTTTCTTGCCAATAAAAATATCTCTATTCTCGGATCGTAAATACAACAACTGATCAAGCGAACTGTTTTTGTAACACCGGTATTTCCTGGTATTTAATTGTTATTATTATCACTAAAATAAATACTCAAGATCAACTTGGAACAGCGTGAACGATATATAAACTACACATGACTGCAATCTCCATGCATTTTGATCATCAACAAACAGACAGACAGATACAGATAGATACAGATACAGAGAGTAATAACAGTAGAACATAAAAGCACACACTCATAAATTGTGTGTGTAAATCAAATAAGGTGAATTAGCGGAATGAAAACTACTCACAAACACACACGATGTAATAAATCATAAAACACACACACAAAATTAACACGCATATTAATCTAATATCACTTTGATACAAGACATTCGATACGGATTCACGCAGAGAAGATATTACCAATGTGATGGGTCATTAATTCAATATATGTGCTGGATGGAGTTTTCGTTTAACTAACTTGATTTTGTTGGTGATTCTAATTCAAACATTACGAAACGTTGCTCCGTAAAAATGTGAACGCATTGCAAACAATAAGAATGAAATGCTATGGAGAATATTGGAAGAGGTTGTGAAAAAGTATGTGTTTCGTGTTTGAATAATTGTTTTTAGTTTTCAGCAGAGTTTAAACAAATGACAGTTGGCGCTGTGGCAATTAAGCTTATGAAAAACTCTAAGCCTGGCAGCCAAGTCAAGCCTGGCAAGCTTTTTTACTCCGAAATAAACACACACACATACACACGCACGAAATCACACTTATACAGGTAATAGGAGAATTTAGTTTGAAACATTTCACTTGTCATCTCGTTTTTCTACCTTTATCGCTCCAACAATGGAAAATAATTGTAATTTGACAGGTAATTTTCGCAACAGCAACGTACAAATTTTGCACCCTCCAATACACACACATACATACATACACAAACACGTGTACGCGAGAAAAATGGACGTTTTTTTAACTCTTTTTGAGTTATTTTGCGGTACAGAAGCATACAACCCACTGTGTGTTAGTGTGTGTGTGTGTGTGTGTGTGTGTGTGTCAGTGTGTGTGTGACAGCTTATTATCGATCACCCGCTCGAATCAACACCTGACACAATCAACCCACCTGTCACACACACACACACACACACACACACACACACACACACACACACACACACACACACACACACACACACACACACACACACACACACATACAGACAGAAAGAAAAGCACACAGACAGACAGAGACACACACACGTGTACTAAACATCTGTTTGAACTGTTGGCGCGTGTCACACACACACATACACACACACACACACACGCACACACATGCAGACCAAAGGGGAAAGGTGTTTGGTGTAGCGGTTGGGGTTGAGTTGGGACTCATTCGTTCAACATCAGCTGAAGACCGAGCATGCATCCACACGTCTGTGAGATCGTTGAGAAGTTGGTGGGTTGAAATTGGACACGTGGGATGCCAAGGAGTTCCAGGTAAGTTCAACACGTATTATTCATAATTTATTTTGTCACTAGTAAATTAATTTACAAACATCTTTTTTGACAAACACCCCTAAACAAACAATCGTTTTATGTGGACTAATTATAATGAATATGAACAAAGCGCATTTTTTAGCGAAACTTGAAAATGATCAAAGAACATCAAACGAGAGAGAAAATTGACTTCTTGTTTCGACAAAAGAATCAATTGTAATTATTCCATTTATATGCATTCTCAAATAGTGGGAGAATGTCAAATATATACATATACAAATGTATTAATCTTCATATCGGTTTGAACACGATATATCTTCAGTCAGTGGCACATATATAGAAAGAATTGTTAAGAATAAATCATTATTTCAGTTCTTGACAATTTTAAGATTATCTTCTAGTTGCATTTTAATGTATGCTATAAATACTGCATTATACAGCCAAAAATAAATTAAATATTATTATTGCAAGCTTCTATAAAACTTGTTGCATTATTGCATGTGGAGACATCGTTATATATATGAGTTATGTATATTAGAGTTTATAACGTATTTCCAGATCTTTTTGTAATTGAAAGGCATATTAGAGCTGAGCAGACACCAAAAATATTACCAAAAAAGCATTCGTCAATGGCGATAAATTAGGGTTTTAGAAAACATTTTGATAAGCGTCTGGAAAATAACATTTTCGAAGTGGTGCTCACGCTAATTAAGTGATTGCTTTACTAAATATAAATCACAAAGCTCAACCTAATCACAAACGACAAACAAAATTATTATCTGTAGATTTACACGATTGATGAATTTACCACAAAACACTCGTACTTATCTCGTGATAAATTTCATTTAAATCCTAATAAAGCCGGTTCAAAAATACATTAAACACAATCTTATTAAAATAAAAAACGACATAGAAAGAAAGCCAAGCGACAAAAAACGGTCCAGGCCTGGCAACAGTTGCCAAAGTTGCCAAATTTGCCAGATGTGTATGACACGTGGCACGTGGCACGTGGCACAAGATACGACCAGGTGTTCCCAGTAGCGGTTGTCGCATGCACAAACCACGTAGCATGAGTAGTTGAAGAAAAAACGACCGTTGTAGATCGATCGATAAAGCACACTTGTGTCACAGAATGGCACTCGGAAAGGCAACCCCTCAACGAAAACTTGATGTAGACCAGATGTCATATACACACGCACTCACACAACTGTATGTGTGCGTTTCTGTGTGTACAAGTGTGACCACCAAAGACACAATGCAATTTTAGTTTTCTCAAAGAACTATGGTGTAATGGAAGTCTTTCTATAGGAACTATTTTCTAAAGTCTTCTAAAGTCTTCATAAATAAAAAAGTTAATGTAGAAAGTGTTAAATGTTTTAAGCACAATAACGTTTTAAAATAGCTTACGCAGCTACTGAATTGTAAGCAAACAAAGAGGTGATTACAGACCTAACTCTTCGGAGATAACCCGATTCGAGGCAAGATCTATAGACGAGGAAATCTCACATGGTAACGCTGAGATGTTTTTCGAACTCAGCGTTCCATTGGAGATGCACTTGTTTCTGGACCATCAGCCTTGCCAGTGAAGCCTCTTCGTAACACAACTCCGCAGTCAATTTGGAGAACAAGTAGAGCAGACACGGCTGTAGGAAATTGACAATAATTAAAACAGTAAATAATGGCATAACGTCACGCCGTAATCGACAATAGCAACACTTGGAGGAAAGGAGTGATATCTAGGAAGAAGAGAGCTATAATTAGGAGGGCCAGACTGAGATCTGAAGGAAGTAAGAACATCCTGGATGTTCTTGACCCTGGATCTAGGAGATGTAGAGCAATATTAGGAAAGAAGAGGGTGTGATCGGAGAGAGCTCGTCCAATCCTTTACCGTTGTTGATCAGGAGCGCTGAGTATTGCTTCAGGTACTGGGCTGAATGTTAAAGCCAGTATCTAGGGAATTCTCAATGTTCCTCGATTGCCGCACCAGCTGCCCCCATAAAAAACCAGCCCCGTCCAGCTTTCCATCCCATATACATACACATACACACGCAGAAGGCAAACACCGATACCTCGGAGTCGTTGATGGTAGGAAAATGATTTCAAGGATCACAATGATTCCAAGGATTCCAAGGATTGTTTATGTACAGTGGCGGCGCCTAGGGAGCCTGCAGTGACCCAAGCCCCCTTCTAAGCACCCAAAAACCTGACCATGGAAATTTCGTGTGTAGTTCCCAGTGCTTGGCTAAGTTGTCGCCCACATCATTTTGTTTCACCCCCTCAGCCCCCACTGTAAAAATCCTGGCACCGCTACTCATTATGTATATTGTTGAAAATGAATGAGCCAGCAAAATTAGATTATATACTGTTTAACATTTAGTCAGTTTAATACTCCATTCTCAATCCTAATTGCTTCACTTTGCTTCACGTTTGTCGCTAGATACATCTAGTGTAGCGGCAGTTAAACGTGTGTGAACAATTCGCCGGTAGATGGCGGTGCAATCGTCACACCTGTGTAGTGTTGTTTTTCTTGTTTACGGTGTATTACTTTGCTTGTGTTTGTCTGTTTTTATGTCAATACGTGTGCACCCTGTCGTTTCACCCTGCTGCATTTTCCATTTTCCTATTCGATGTGACTTGGCTAGTTTAATGCATTTTAAGCGGCCAGGAAGTGGAATTACACAGGAATTACCGCATAAATACATAATCGGTTCAACTGTCTGTATGTGTATGCGAAAATTCAACAGGCAAATTCACCATGGGACTTTTTTCGCGTTTGAGCTCCTCGTATTTTCTACGGCACCGCACTCAGGCTGATTCAAATACTATTCCAAAGAAAACCAGCCAAAATAGAACACTATATCCATATATTGGCTTCATATGTTTAATCACGTATGTCCAACACAATATGCGCAAATGACTTTTGGACGTATCTGTATGTTTTAATGCCGTTCGTTATAGGAAAAAGTAACCATCAAACCGACGCCACATCCACAGGTGAATTCATTGCAGACGAACGTCGGTGATCTTGAAGACAGAAGGATCGACCGACTCCACCACCTTTCCGTCCACAAATGTCACACACTGCATGCGACCACCGGATCTGGACGAGTCCGTATCCGTCTTGCGTTCCGTCGTCGTCTTATCCGAGCTGCTCGCCTCTTCACAAGATGACGGAGGTTGTTTGCGCGCCACAATAGCGCGTAAAACAGGAGCGTCGCGTGGTTTGACGTCACTTCTTCCTGTAGCGATACCATTCGAATCTTTCGGAGGATGTTGGAGTAGGGGTGACCTCCGCATGATGCCACGATCCTGTTGTTGTTGACGATCTCGTGAATGTTGCCAGTTGTTCCGTGCCAGTATGTGTTGTTGTTGATGATGTTCTTGATGATGTTGTTGACGATGTTCTTGATGATGTTGTTGACGATGTTCTTGATGATGTTGTTGACGATGTTCTTGATGATGTTGTTGATGATGTTCTTGATGATGTTGTTGACGATGTTCTTGATGATGTTGTTGATGATGTTCTTGATGATATTGTTGATGATGTTCTTGATGATAAGCAGAAACGTCCTGGACGAAATTCTGCTGCTGTTGATGTAGTCGATGTTGCCGATGTTCTTGATGATGGTGTTGTTGGAAATGTTGATGAGGTTCCAGCCAAGGACCGACACCACCTCCACATCCGTCCAGCTCGGTAGTTGGTCCATCGAAGCCGACGGAAACGCAGGCGTCCGGCAAGTCGCCGTATCCGGCAGTACGGCAAAACGTAGAAGAACTCCCGGTCGTCTCATATGGCCGCTGCGGCAGCGGAACACAACCTAGTTCGCTGATCGGTCCCATCAGCTGAGGCCGACCACTGAGAGATTCACTGGACAAAGTCTGCTGAACCAATCTTCGAGCGCTGTCGAGATGACAGTGTGTTTCCGGCATAACGACTGCTTGTGACTGATTCAGCGCCGTGAAAGCAGTTGACTGAGGAATACACCGTTCCTCGGGGATAATCACGCCCGAATCCGCCGCCACCAGTAGCGTGCCCATTGCAGACGGGGTCGCAAAAGACGACATTTCTCGCAAGTCTCCCCGTGGACCGATTATGGCGGGAGGCGGTTGAGACAGGTCCGCTTCGCTGAGAGGAACCACAGCCACACTGGCACGTACAACGTTGGGCCGCCACGTGGCACGTGCCACGTGTGCAGCGTCGGTCTGCACGGGCACAAAGTCACATTGAGATTCGGGTTCTAGATGAGGTTCTCTGGTCGCCTCGCAGATATCTGCTGTACCGGCAGTGAGAAGAAGAGCTGAGATCGGAGATACGCTAGAAGTTCTGCTGCGAGAAGTGACATCACCATCACCAGGAGTTTGTATCTCGATAGAACCAGCCAAGACTCCATTCTCTGAGTTGACATCGGTCAAGTCATCGAATTCGCCTATACAACAATAACAAGACACACACACACACACACACACACAGCCATACACATACACACACACAGACACACCCACAGCCATACATACACATATCGAGCTGACAAGAGAAATGCAAAAAATGTAGATTATACACGTTTGAAAGATATCCAATGATAATGATGCAATTATATGGAAGTATGTTTCGGGTAGTGATATATTGCATTCACGGATTCATGATTTGTGGACTCGGTGGTGTAGTGGGTAGCACATCCGCCTCACAAGCGGGAGGTCCGTGGTTCGAAACCCGGCGGAAGAGAATTTCATTGGGCGAATTCTACAATTCAACAGCCCCTGTCCACCCAGCAGTAAATGGTACCAGATATCAGTCATGAGTTGTGTCATGCATTCTGGGGAGGTGATCCTCTCTAATACGTAGTTCGTCCTTGTGGCTTCATAGCGTGGAGAGGGTTGGTTCTGTGGTGGCAGCGAGCTGCACGGGACACACCTGTGTGTTCATAAGCTTCGGCTTCTTCCCGTGTAGCAGCTGCCACTTAGGCATTTAACCTTAAACTAACGGCTACGTTGCTGTAAACTCAAGCCCCCCGCCAAATACTAAACAAACGCCCACTAATCCGCTGTAGATGAAAGCAATATGAAATGTGTGAATTTCTCAGACATCACGTAATTACCTGTTGAAGGCTGGCTCTGATGAAAACAACAAAAAGCGGTCGGCGATTGAGAAGAATCACGTGACTGAAGACTGAGAGACTGAAGATCATTGATCTGAAGATCACACGATTGAAGATCATCAGACTTGAAATCATGCGACTGAAGATCATCAGACTTGAAATCATGCGACTGAAGATCATCAGACTTGAAATCATGCGACTGAAGATCACACGATTGAAGATCATCGGTATCGAGATCACGTAATTGAAGATCACTTGATTGGGAATCATCTGGCTCAAGATCACGCGTTTGAGATTCACAATGAGATAACTGAGGATCACTTGATTGAAGATCACATGATTCAAGATCATTGGATCCGAGATTGCAAGACTCAAGATCACGTGACTGGGGATCATCAAAGCGATCATTCTCGCGCCAGCTGCGATCGGCTGTCTGTTGTGATGAAGTGATCAACTGTCTGTCTGTGATCGATTGATCATTGGGCACGAGCGACTGATCCGACCGTTGTAGAGCCGATGTGGATGTCTTGTTGTTGTTTTTGTTGTTGTTGTTGTTGTTGTTGTTGTTGTTGTGGCCGGACAGAGTTTGACGACAACACTGTGCATCAACACTTGATTGTGACGCCGCTTGATCAAGCCGCCGAGCTTCCGAACACGTTTCGGCATTGGAAGCGCGCCGAAAATGACGCGATTTTCTACGTTTCTTCGCATTCGACGAGCGAGACTGGCTCTGACGCACAGGCGAAACTCTGACGTCATTGGCGACGTCATTAGTGGCTTCATTGGTGACGTCATTGGTGGCTTCATTTGTGGTGTCTGTGGGTGCCTTAACATAGCGGACATACGTAGAAATACGAGCTAACTCACTGCCGCTGGCCTCTTGCGACTTCTTGTCCCGCTCCACCTCCTAACAGGACACACACACACATACACACATACCGTAAATGCTCTTTTTATCTGACATGCCGGATTATTTTTCGACCCCCTGCGTATGGTACCGGATTATTAGAGCATGTCGGATTATTTTTGGTCACTCCGCACGGTAGGATTGCGCAAAAACTGCAACACAAAAAACAGTGCACTGATAACAAGGACGAGGACACACATGAAGACGATGATTTCTGCTTTGATTAATGAGTGCCGGTTTATATGAGGATTGCTAAATAAACTGTTGCTGAACTATAACTGAATCGTGGTTGTAGTTTCAATAAGCCTTTCGAGGAAGTGCCCGATTATTAGAGCCTGCCGGATTATTTTTCAACCCATACCTGAGGGTGCCGGATTATTAGAGACTGTCGGATAAATAGAGCACTTACGGACATACACATATGGTTTCATTTACTTGATGCAAACAAAAACGTAGAAGAACAGCACGATTTCGCTAAATTTTCAAAACAAACATTCAAATTATACTAGTGCTTTTTTATAATTGAGCATTTGGATAATTGGATTAATATTTAAATGTTATATTGAATTCTTTGTTGTTGTTTGTTGTTGTCGCTGTTTCCCCACTGCAGCTGTGCTTCATACTCTAATTGAGTCTGAGCAAAATAGACATTCATTTTGCTCATTCATTCCAAATAGACATACACACATCCATCACATTTCCATCACAGGCAGCATATACATCAATTGTCAGTGTCATTCATATGTTTGTGCCGATTGGCTTGTTTTAGCGCCGAGGATCACGGAGACAGACACACAACAGTAATTCACACCAGAGTCACAGGACAGATTAGATGAATAATGATAATTTAAACTCCACATACATACACACAAACACACACACACACATTCGTCACACACACATTTTCTCTAAATCTCTACATGTTTCAGTCTTATCTTTTCCGTCTCTTTGTTCTTTCTCATCCTTTGAATTCCTTGCTCTACAACTTTCACCGCCTTCTTCTGCGAAGTTCTGTATCACCATTATTTATCGCCATAATCATCCTGGCACTTGCTCTTCTTATTTCACTGAATTTCCTATTCTCCTCGACTGCATCATATCCTCTTTCTCTAGTCGCTTTATTATCCTAGGCGATTTCAACTTTGGGGTGGATTCGCCTAGCTCTAATATCCTTGCTTCTCAATTTCTAACTATCTTAGACTCTCATGGTTTGTTCTCTCCTGTTTCCTCGCCTACTCATATCTCCGGTCATTCCTTAGATCTTATCCTTTTCCCATCGCCTGTCCTTACTACCGATAATTCTCCCTCCAATGTAACTGTCTTTCCTTCCGATCTTTCTTTGTCTGATCATAGTCTTCTTCTAACCACTCTTCCTTGTCTCGCCTCGCTGCCTCATCATACTACTGCTTTGATTGCCTATCGTAACTTTGAAGAATTCGATCCGATGCAGTTTTACCTATTACTTGATTCCTTATTACCTCTGCAAACGCTTTATTTCCTGAATCCTTCGGACATCTATCCCCACCTATCTTCTGCTTTCAGAGCCGTTGCGAGTACTTAAGGCCCCCCCGAAGACAACACTTGGGGACCCATTATAAATAAAGCACCAAATAATGAATTTATTTATTCGGCATATTCTCATCATACAAGCATAGGTAAAATATCTTAGCAAAAATGTAAATGATATACAAATTAAATAAGTAAGCGACCGATACACAGACGCACACGAATTGGGTCAGGTTAGTTAAATTAATGTACAAGCTAATAGGTTAAACACAGCATATTGTACATCATATTCTCACAGCGCATAACAACACAGCCCAATGCACAACACAAATCACACCTCAATACACAGCATAGTTTTGCACTATTAAAATCAGGCATTCAATGTTGTAAATGTCCATTGAGCATCAATGGAAGTATTTCTTCCTCAGTTTAGTGTCAGCGAACGTGTCTACCAATTTGTCGTAATCAAGAGACTTAGCAACAGCATATTCAATTGATATTACTGCTAGCGCATTCAGTCGCTCATTTGACATGGACGACCTCATGATGTTTTTATCAGTTTCATCCTGCTGAAGCTTCTCTCAGCACTGGCGACAGTTACAGCAGTTGCAAGCATAATTCTTAACACAATACTGGTGTTAGGATATATCTCAGTGAGGCTGTTTCTGCAAATGTAATCCAGAAAGTCTCTAGGTTTGGTGAGAGAGTTGTTGCAGGCAGCAATGGTGAAACGACGAAGCTCCAACTCAAGTTATGAAGCATTTATATCACCCATCATCTTTTCGAAGTTTTCACAGTGCATGAGTAGCGTATTGTTGTCGATATACACATTTAACTGTGTCATATTGTAGAGAAATCCAAACAAACTCAGCCACTCAGACAATTGATTGAATCGAAAATTCAAAGATGATATGATTTGGTCCATGACTGTTAGGAAGAACTGAGATCTGAAAATTTCTTCTTCGCGGAGAGGTACTTCATCTTCGCATTCGTAATCGAACATTGTCTTTTTCCGCCGAACTTTTTTCAGGAAATATTGTCTCAATGTCCAACCGTTGAGCAATCTCTGATGTGACACGGTTGGCTGTAGTAAACCCTTCCTCTCTGAATTTTTCAAAAAACGATGAAGTAGCTGTTACATCTGCCTGCAGCACATCTATTGTTGTTTAAAGGTTAAATGCCTAAGTGGCAGCTGCTACACGGAAGAAGCCGAAGCTTATGAAAACACAGGCGTGCCCCGTGCAGCTCGCTGCCACCGCAGAGCCGACCCTCTCCACGCTATGGCGCCACAAGGACGTAAGACGTATTAGAGAGGGCCACCTCCCCAGAATGCATGGCACAACACATGACTTATATCTGGTACCATTTACTGCTGGGTTGACAGGGGCTGTGGGATTGTAGAATTCGCCCAATGAAATTCTGCTCCGCCGGGTTTCGAACCACGGACCTCCCGCTTGTGAGGCGGGTGTGCTAACAACTGCACCACGGAGTCCATATATCGACATTTTGCATCGGTGTTAACAACACCTTGTACATAGATATGAAAATATTATTAATATTGTTGATGATGATTGTATTAATTTGCTTCTTTTATTTATTTGAAATAATATTGCATGCCAAACGCAGATCGCGATCAGAAAGGGCCATTTCTTCAGAGTTTCGAGTAGTGCACTCGCTTCCGTTGCTGTTATACCATCTTTTCGACTAACGGCATACTCTTTTAGCGATGTCAATACTTCAAAAACCTCCCTCATGTGGTAGCGGAGCGGCTTGATTGCTTCGATTCGTGACTCCCACCTTGTATCTGAGAGTCCCTTTAGAGAAATTGGCATTTTCTTCTCTAGTATTGCCCATCGATGCGGAGAAGAACTAAACAGCACATATAATCTTTTAATGACACCAAACAGATTTATGGCAAAGTTTGACGACTTAGCAGCATCGGCGACGACAAGGTTCCATGAATGAGAGCCACATGGACAAAACAATTCACGTTGATTCATTTTCAGTATACGAGCTTGCATACCTTTGTTTTTCCCGCTCATATTGGCTCCATGGTCATATGCCTGTCCTCTCATATCTGATATACTGACATTGAGTTGTTCAGCTGTGCCAAGAAATGACTTTAGCAAACCCTCACCCGTTGTGTCGTGAACATTGAGAAAACCAAAAAACGCTTCCCTGATCTTGATGCTAGATCCGTTCATGTATTCAACGAATCGTAGAACGACTGACATTTGCTCTTTATGAGATACGTCTGGAGTGCAATCAAGAATCAGCGAATAGTATTTCGCCTCTCTTACTGCCTTTACGTTCGGCTGATCAACTGCTTTAGCAATCATGCAAATGAGCTCATTCTGTGTCTCAGGACTCAAGTAATGTATATGAGTTTTGTTGTTCATAGCTCTGTCAGCAAGGCTTTCAAGTATAGGGTCATACTTTGAAAGCAGCTCAGCCAGGCCAAGAAAATTTCCATTTGAATGCGTTCCAAGATGTTCTTCAGTCCCACGAAATGCTAAATTTCTCTCTGATAGGCAAAGTAGATAGGTACAATATCCACCAATCGCTTCAACACATCTCGCCAGAAATCTCTATCTTTTAAGAATTTCCTCATTGTTATATTATCCATAGAAGTACCACCCTCAATTGTGGATCTGAGCTCAAACCACTTGCTCATGGATTCTTGGTGACATTTTCCACATTTATGTTGTGATAATTTTTTTAAAGTCCTTCCCATGTGGCTGTACCATTGCGCAAAGGAACGTCATTTGAACCAAAAAACATACAGGCGAAACAGTAGATTTTGTCGCTGCTGCGTGAATACATCAGCCATGAACGCTTCATTTTCTCGCCGTTAGGTAACTGGCGGTAATAGTTGCTGGCGGTGAAACGGCGTTCAGACGCATTCACTGGAAAGCTGAACGTTTCGTCTTGAATGGGTGGGCCGCGTTTGACAATATCACAGCGTTTCACAGTGTCTGAAATTTGATCCGGTGCAGGCCAGTCTGCTGGATCATTCGTCAGTGGTGAAAATCCACTGCACACTGGCTCTTCTGCATCATTCTTAGATTCACCTGCTTCTTCCAAGTCAGTGCAAACATCGACAGTTGACTCTGGAGAAATAGTCGTCGTAATATTATTGCATGTAGTCAAATCCATATAATTTGTGCTAGTCTTAGTGGATACACTTGAGGATGAAGGCTGTGCAAAATATGCTGTAACTTTGGGATGCTTGTCTTTTTCTTCTTGGGATGCCTTAGCGATCTTTTTTTCACGGCCCCGCTTTTGTATGTCCTCTCCATAATTAATTACTCAAAATAACACTCAAATCCAAACACCAGATCCGAATGCAAGCCAGAACCCTATTCCGTTATGGTACTATCATTGTCGAAATTATCTTGGAACTAGTGCAAGTGGTATAGAAAAATTCATAAAAGACAGCTGCAACATCAACAATAGAACAAATCAAGTTTCAGAACATTTTACTAAACCATTTACAGGTATCATTCAACAAAAAGCTATAATTACGCAACCAGTAGTACTATTCACTCAACTCACTAGCATGCGGTCTCGAGAAGCACCCACGTCGTGCACAACCATTGCAGAAAAGACGATGAAGGATGAAAGATTAATTTAACGCAATCACACAATCGCACTTTATCACACCGAGTAAACGCAACACTCAATATGCACACCGAGGAAATGAGCAAAAGAACACCAAGAACAACACACTGTTCACGCCGCCTAAACAATCACTCAACGCTTCTACAACCCGTTCACACTAACTCAGTGAACGCTCCCCAATAAGACTAAAGGCGTCAGCGGAACCCCCATTACACGTCCCATAATTCCCCCAGTTACATAGTCACCACCGCAGTACAGTATACACACGCATACACACACATACACACACATGCATACACACACATACGCGACTTGTGCCTGAACGATCTGCGTTGTATATGCAGACAGACACACAGACACACACACTCACAAACGCTGCATCGTCTGCAAGCAAACGTTCAAATTCTCCAAACATCTCGCGCATCACTCGCTCTGGCGCCTCGGATTAATAACGTGAAATTGTGTCGTGAAGCGTTTACAGTGAATCATGTCATTCGAATTCAATTAATTTAACTGAGACACTCGAACACACACTCTCGCAAGGGGGCCCCTCAACACTCGGGGCCCCCCGGCCGGGGGGTACGGGGGGCGGTTGCTACGGCTCTGTCTGCTTTATCTAAAATCAGTGACTCTTTGTTTCCTTTACTTATCCGTCGCGATACAACTAATTCTTCTCCTCCTTGGTTTAACTCTCAACTTCGTCTATTGAAAAGACATCAACGTTCACTTCTACGAATCTGAAAACGTACATCTCATCCATCTGATTGGTCTTCCTTATCTGTTTCCCGCTCTTCTTATATCTCGGCCTTGTCTGCAGCGAAACAAAATTACTTCTCCTCCCGTCTCTCTTCGCTCTCCCGATCCCCTAAGTCTCTTTGGACAACTCTATACTCTCTCACTGGTTCTCGATCTAACTCCTCTTTATCTAATCTAACTGCCTCTCAATTATCTTCTCATTTCACTAATAAAGTCCTAACTGTTCAATCTAAACTTCCCTCTTCCAATATCCCTGTTATACATACTTGTGTGTCTCTACAATTCACTTCATTCTCGCAAATACATCTTTCAGATATTCTTACCATGATATCTTCCCTTAAAAATTTATTCTTCTCCGGCTGATCCTATTAATTTTAGAGCTATCTCTCCTTCAATATTTTCTCTTGTTCCTTATCTATTACATCTCATTAACTCATCATTTCTTAATGGCCAATTCCTATCTGATAAACATGCCATCGTCCATCCTATCCTTAAAAGCCTACATTAAATCCGTCTGAATGCGCTAATTACCGTCCTATATCTCTTCTCAGCTTTCCTTCAAAACTCAGCTATCAGCTATTTTTTTCCAGTTGTCTCCCCTTATTTCCCAGGTCCTTCATCCTTTCCAATCTGGCTTTCGCTCCTGTCACTCTACCGAATCCGTCCATATTTCAGTTACTCATGAAATCTTATCTAAATTTTCCTATCGTCAATTAGTTCTCCTTGTTCTTCTCGATATGTCTCTAGCCTTCGATCTTGTCAATCATGCCATTCTCATCAATGATCTTTCTTCTCTGGGTCTATCCTCGTCAGCATTGTCTCTCCTCAAATCCTATCTCTCTGGTCGCACTTTTTCAGTAAACTTCAATTCAACTGTTTCAAAATCTGCTTCTCTTATTTCTGGTGTCCCTCAAGGTTCTATCTTGGGTCCTACTCTGTTCAATCTTTACATGTCTTCTCTCTGTCCTGTCCTTTGTAAATACAACATTCCTTTCCATATTTATGCCGATGATATACAACTCCTAATTCCTTGTCCTTTCTCTCATCCCACTCTTCTCAATTATATTCTCTCTGATATTACGTCCTGGACCACTTCTCGTCGCCTCATTCTCAACACTTCCAAGTCTGAATTTCTTATCCTTCACCCTCCGCGCATTTCTCCTCCATTACTCCCAATCGCTGTATCTTCCTCTGTTCGAAGCTTGGGTGCTATCTTCGATTCCAACTTGTCCTTTTCAAACAATGTTGTCTCTATTTCGCGCACCTGTCGTTTGATTTTACGCAGTCTATACCCTATTCGATCCTGTTTAGACCAGCCTTCTTCTATTAAATTAATACAGTCTCTTGTTCTTTCTCGTCTTGATTATTGCAGCTCACTCCACTACATCCTTAGCAACAAATCCCTGAAAATCCTTCAAAAAAAATTAATCAACCCTGTCGTTTTGTGCTCTATCCTACACCTTGCCGCCTTACCTCTCAATTATTGTTCCAATTCCACTGGCTTCCCATCATTCCTAGGATTCATTTTCGGCTGTGTTGTCTCATATATAAAATTCTGCACAATAGCTCTTCCCCGTCCTATCTTTCTGATCTTCTAGTTTCTTCTAATGACTTTAATTCTCGTGTACATCGTCCTTTATCCTGTCCTCGCGCTATCAACGAGTCACCTTAGTCCGCAAAATCCTTTTCTTTCTATGCGCCTCGGGTCTACAATGATCTTCCTTCCTCAATCACTTCCTCTTCATCCTTCAGTAGATTTTCCTCCTCACTTCGTAAATATCTTTTTGCTAAATCTTTTGATCCCACTTCTCGCACTCTTACACCTTACGCTTCCCTATGACTCTAATTTACAATTACTTATGTTTTTATTTATTTTCATTTTATTTATCTCAATTTTTTTCCTTTCTGTGAATTTTCTACTTCTTTTCTCACATCTTGATATCGTGTAATGTTGTTTCTCATTGTTGTCTCTTTCGCGCTTGTTTCTATGTGAGCGCTATACAAATACATTGTTATTGTTGTTGTTGTTGTTGTGTTTGTTTTTTCTTCATACCCTTCTGCGCTCCTCCCGTCGCTTATTTTCGGCTCTGATTCTCATTATCTTCTCGTCCAGCGCTTTCTCTTCGTTTTTCTGTCGATGCAACACGCGACCATTCACCGTTTGGTATCAGAAACACACACACACACACATACACTTATTATTGGTTGAATTTTGGAAGAAAAAATAAAAAAATATCTGAGAATAAGGCACTAAGATTTACCCTTACAATACAAACGTATTCATTCAATTCGGTTCACAACTAGCTACTGAAGCCGAATTTTCAAAAATGCAGTTCACTTTATATATTTATCCATAAACACGTGACTGATATCTAATAATTAAAAATCTTGGGAAATAGCTTCAAAAAGTAAAGCAAAACCAAAAATAAATCACGCAGGCATTGTATACAAGTAGTACACACATACATAGCACGATATATACGCATTATATATACATATTATTGAAATCCTTTTGTTCAGTTTTCGCTATATTCAATATAAAAGAATGCACAATGAATAGCGACAACTATCTCCTAATACAACAAATTACAGCGACAATCATTCCATACTCCACACTCCACTCTCTTAAGCCAACTAAACTCGCACATCTCGCGACATTGTTGATTGTTGTTGTTGCTATGGCAACCAGAATACACGCAGCAAATACATACAAACCAATGGAACAAATATGAACGCACAAACAATTGGAATCGATTAATTGAACAGTTAACAATACAAGAAATAGTAAATACAATTACATATACAAACATATATATAACGTAGCTGATATACGTACGTCTCTCTTTTTGATGCTATGCATCACAGACGATTCGGAATATCACTCGCAGTTTCTAAGGCCAGTGTATCCATGTGGAAATATATCAGAATATCGTTAGAACACGGCATTGCATGCATAAAGTAAATATATATACTTTATGGGTAATAGAGTGAAATATTTTAAAATTATGCAAGAACATATAATGACCCCGACCCTTCGCATCACAGCTTCATATAAATATGTTGTTGTTGATTTGGGCTAGACATATAAATATATAATTATCGCAAATTACACAAATGTTGCACACACATGACAATCACATGACACGCATGAATTTTCTATACACAAATCATACGACTGCAAACCATGGAAATTTTCTTCAAATACATGTGTATGCCATTGATGAATTTTCACGTTTAAAACAACAAAGAAAATCGTATAAAAACAACATTTAAAGCAAGCCCGTCGATGTCAAGCTCTGCCGGCAGTGTAACAATCACGTGATATCTGTCTACGGTATAATTATTTTGCGTAAATGAATCATATAATGCGAAGCCAACGCACATTGTCCGAATTTGAATGAGTCACATGTAGTGGCAGTTTCATAGGTGTATATACACTCTGAGAATGTATTTCATTTTCATTTCATTTCATTTCATTTATTTCAATTCTGTCATTATTTACATAACATAAATAGTGACAAGGAGTCGACAGAAGCTAAAGCTTTTTTGAAGTCGACCCCTTCAACACATCAATTTTATAAACAAAGCATCACATGAGTATTTAAAAAATTGAATAATACATTAACACAATTTCACAATAAAGTCAAATAATACTTGTACATGTACTTTAAAGTTCAACAATACTTTTACAGAGTTTCACATCAATATGAAGCAAATTCATACATACAATGGATGGAAGTAATGAAGTAATGTCATGACAAAATAGTGTTGAGGTAAATAATTAGCGATCACCACTCGATTAAGGTTTTTTACTCATTGTAAAGGCAATTGGATGATAAGTCACTATAATTGTGTGTGTGATATTTCAAATTGCTAGTTTTAGGGTCTGTTTGTCATTGATGAAATAATTTTTCTTAATCATTTAATTCTGCATTGTTTAGCGTTTTGTTTAATATTATTCCAAATTGTAACGCGGGTGATGCCAAGATTGGGTCCATCGACACCAAGATGTATAGCAAGATTGGGTCTATCGATATTATCTGGTATTCATCTGGAGGTTGTTCTTTATTTAACTTATTTTTGCACATTATTTGACATGACGGAAATATGTTGAAATAAATGGGAAATTGCCTTGAGTGTTTTGATTGTATTTTTGGTTATCTATTGGAGTTATTATTCAAAATAGTAGTTCTCAGTAGAATGAATGAAAATGTGTGGTACGTATGTGACATATTTCAATTTATATATGCAATGAAATGGGTAGTTGGTATTTCTTGTTTGTACTGTGAATGTGGTTTTCATTAGTGTGCTTCTTTCATTGTATTTCTCTCTCGTAGTCCATCGCGCTTGTGTTGTTATGGGCGCTGTATAAATAAATGTATTGTTATGGCACAATATATGTTGTATCAAGCACAGATAAAGTTATATTATGTTGAAAATTTTATTTAGCGTTACAGCAAACTGTTTAATTTGATTATATAATGAAATTGAATTTGTATGTTGGTGTATAAGAGCGGTGTGCGGTGTATATGGACGTCAGTGTTGAAATTGACGATGAGGCGAATTCGGCGCTTGAGACGGTCGAGGCTGGGCGTCAGGAACTCGTCTCAGCTGCGCGTCACTCGCTTAAGACGCTGCAGAGACGATTGCGCCGCTACGAGGCGGCCGTCAGACGCAGTGTGCGCTCTCTTCTCGCGCCAGAGTTGCCAGATGTGGACGCCTCGCTAGCAGGGCTGCCAAAGGACCAAATATCGCCGCCAACAGCAACAACAAAAAATATATTCGCACAGTCCACTGATACAGGTGAGGTTATTACATTTCCATTACAAATTACATTTGCGTTACAAATTATCTTCGCATTACCATTACTATCACATTACATTTACATTACACATTACCATTGAATTTCACATTAAATATTACATTTCCATATCACATTACATTTTTTGTAGTATATTCAATATATTTACATTATACATTATGTTTTGATTACACTTTACATTTATATTTCGCAAAATTTATATTACACATTACATTTACAAGACATTCCACTAAATGTGGTCTTGAATTACACCTAGGCAATGTTTCATTTACATTTACGGCAATTATTATTGAATATTTGATTTTTAATTTCAACGGTGTCTTAACATTGTCGAATATTTCACTGGCTTAGACGTTGAATTCTTGTCTCGGAGAGGTTTGCGGTTCGAATCCTGGCCCGGGTTTGTTTGTTAATCTACCAGTGTTTGTCGGCACTTACCACAGTTTCGGATGGGCACACAGCGGGGCGTTTGTGACATGGATTCTGGTCAGACTGCTATGCATGCTTGGAATGTTCAAGATTAATGCCAACAAATTTCTGAGTCGCTTTTTATTTGTTTATATTTCTTCCTAATTTGTTATATTTAGGGAAGTATCATACGACTAACGTCTTGTGAATTATACTTTATGCACTAGACAATATGATTGCGTAACAACAACAACTACAATTACAAACATTATTTTAAACGCAAATGCATCAAACATTATTATTATTACTATCATGATTTATGGTAATATTTACGTATTCAATGTGTTACTGTTTTCCATTGACTAACAGGTAAATATATCAAATGTATTGTTATATTCATGTTCAACATATATTAATTATACTGTTCTGCTTGTATTTTCCATATATTGTCATTGTTGATCTTTAGAATATATCGACAAATTGTTCATGCTTAGTTAATATTAAATAAATTATTGGATTATTTCATTTTTGCTGACATTCGTCCTTGTTTTATACAAGTTTCATGCGCGTTCACGCGCCCTGGCAGGTTTGCTGGACAGAAATTCCACTTGTGTCGGCGCCGAGCTGGCTTGGAAGTGTACGACACAAAGTCATTGGCTTATGGCCGTGCGTGTCACCAACCGGAGCCGACACGACCTTCCCGCGCCCAAGCTGCTTCTTCACTGCGACCGTGGCGTAGACTATACCACACGCACTTGGCAGTTGCCGTTTTTGCCACCAGATGGCAGTGGTGTCGGCCGCGTCGCTTCTCAACTTTTCGCCGCTCAGTCGGCGATGGTGTGCGCTGTTGTCAACATCTCCGATTGGACACAGGATATGACCGTGCGCGTGCTTTTATCGGGCTGCGTGCCTCCCTTTGATGCGTATCATACATTTGTCGGTGAATATTCTCGATAGAACACTTTTTTCTATATATTAAATTAATGTTTCAATCAAAGAAGTTAACTATGATCTGCAATATACACATTTGTTTTGTTTAGTGAATTTATTTTAACCCCTAATTCTTGTTTAATGTCGGTTAGACAATGCCTATATTAAAATCAATTACTTATTGTTAATTATACTCAAGCATGTCTTAGTTACGCTTACAGTCTTATAGTTTAATATTATTTTATTCACTATAGATGTAGTTTTGTTAATCATCTGTTTGTGTATTCACTCTCCCTGTGTGTCCTGTTAAAATTGTCTACAGTCTTGACATTTAATTGTCTATAATTCTAAAATTGTGTAAATTTTTGGTTAATATTGTGTAATATTCTGTCTTCTTAAAATCCCATCCTACAGGTGAGTACGCTTTGACGCTGGACGAACGACTAAACGGCAGCAATTGCTGTGAAAATCAGCTGAGCGCAGATCCGGCCGCCTTTGCAGAGGCGCTGTACGCTACGAGTCACGTGATCAGACGCGTCACAATGCCGTGTGACGTCACCAGTTGGCACGTGCGCTGCTGCTTGGAGCGCCGCCGCTTTGTGACGTCACACGATGAGAGAGTGTGGGTGTGCGGCGGGGAGAGCAGCGGAGCAGCGCCGCTGTCCGGTACGCTGGTGTGTGCATTGCAACGGCAGCAATTGGTTGTGTTTACAATAACCGCCGCACAGATGGCGTTGATGTCTCGTGTTCTCTGCGAACTAGCGCCTGAGGCGACATTTTCCGACAATGAGTATGATTTCTGTTTGCCATGTTTTTATAGACAATATTTGATTTCTTATAGTTTCGTTTTTTTCTTTGCCTTTTTTAGTTATTCTGTTATTATTTATCTGCCTATCAGTCATTAAAAAATATGTGAAACTATATCTTATTCCACCTAGTTTTCTCAGCTTTGGTAGTAAAATTATTCGCAAATATTTACATTTTCAGCGGCTTTTGAAAGTCCCAGATTATTCCGATACTAACCCATTTACCTATTATGTTTGGTTGCTCAGTGAAAGGCAAATTTTAGCGAAAAATATGGATAGTGTTGATAAATATACTATTTGTAGTCAAAATGAGTAAACACTAAATATTTCACAACTTGACAGTACTAAACTATTTGTTTTTTCTCGGTTTTAAAAACAATTGTTGTTGTTTTTTGACAGCGATGAATGTCCATCACTATTGTCTGCGCTGCGTCACGAATGCGCCGTTTTGTCGCGGCAAATTAGCAACGAGCGACAATCACATGCGCCCGTGCTTCCCTCTATAGGACGACGTTCTGATATTGTTATAGATGGCGCTGATTATTGCAAATGGCGTCTTTCACTGCTCGAAGCGCAATTGGATGTAGTGCGCGCCACTTCGACAATTTTGTGACGTCATAAATCATAAAACGTGCCTGTGTGTTTTGTGGTCTTTCAAATTGTATCTTTGAATGAGCATTGCTTCAAATGAGCAAATAAACATATTTACAAATTTGTTTATCAGCAGAAAAATTCGTTTTATTTTCGTGTATAATCTAAGCAAATAGGTTGGTATGTTTTACGTATTTGGTTTTTACAAAGAGCAATACTTTTTTCGGTTTTTCGTTATGAATAATGCAACAAAGTAAATTTTTATACTATTTATATTCTATATTTCCAGAGTGACAATTTTTCATATATTTGTTTTTATATCCAAGCAAATGAAGCCAAATTTCTCTATATTGAATGTGTCTCGTAGTGTTTGCGTATATTTAAATAATTTATTATATGACCATTTTAATTACTCGTGTAATATTTACAAATATTTTAACTTCTATATTTTACTTTGTATTTGATTGTTTAATTTTCAGTTGGTCGTAAGTTGATGTTATTTCAATCAGGAAGCTGAAATCTGTTACTTAATTTAAGTTTAAGCCTAGAAATTATAATATTTGTAAGTATTACACGATGAATTACATTGATAATATGTCAAACTATTTATAAATATATGTAAAAACTACATCAGTACACAGTGTAAAATGGGGTTTCTTCTCAAGGACGAGTCCAGACAGATGTTGCCTGGGGCACTAGCAGTTTTGTGGAGATTTTCGATCCAAGGACATAAAGCTCATCATCTGCGGGCAGCAAACAGAACATTATCGCTAGGGTAATTGTGTGGAAACAATGCACCGCTACGAAACGTCAGAATTTCAAATTCACCTGACCCGTTATTTTTTAAAACAACCACTTTTGAAGCTTTTCAATAATTGTCCTATGAGAGTCATTATTATACCAAAATAACAGTGAAATTTTTGAAAGTTTTGCCACAAAAATGAATTGCATATTATATTGCTTCTAATGAAATTCCTGAAATTCCATGGTGAGAATGGGAGTGATCCTTTAGCAGCCGATGAGCAGAAATACTGTGTGTCATGCATTCTAGGCAGGTGGTCCTCTCTAATACGTCTTCCGTCCTTGTGACGCCATAGCGTGGAGAGGGTCGGTTCTGCGGTGACAGCGAGCTGCACGGGACACACCTGTGTGTGTTCATAAGCTTCGACTTCTTCCCATGTAGCAGCTGTCACACAGGCATTTAATCTGTAACCTTTAACCTTATGTCTGTGTTAGTTGTTTATACGGCCAACTTACACACATCACACATTCGCTGATGACTGGAGATCATATGGTCTTGCGACTGGTGTTCAACCAGTAGAACAACTCGATTAATTGCACCACACACACTGTAGAACCCGGCCAGCTGGGTGGATCCCGGTTCGAGGAGCCGGTACCGCGATGACAGTCGTTCGACAACAGGGTTCCAGCGGTTCTTGCAGGTTCCCAGCTGGATCTCAACCAGTTCGGCTACTCCTAATGCCGTACACATCATCCCGTCAAGTTGTGCGTCTCACGCGAGTGATAAACTTATTATTATTATTATTATCAATTACAGGCAAATCCAGTAGCATGGGGGAAGAGTGCAAGTGCGCTATTACCACCCTGCGGTGACCTCATGTACCGGAAGCTAACCAAAAGATGTAGAGAGATGTAGAGAGAGGCCGAAAAGTAAATATTTTAGTCAGCTAGATGTGAACTAATGAAGGAAAAATCACAATAAATTAACCATGAATCAAATTGAATTATCAAATAAAAAATCAAGATATATGCGTATATATATACAATATACATACGCAATTGGTATGAAATGGAGTGCATTAAGATCAGGGCTGTTTTAGATTTAGACCAGACTTTAGAGTGTTTGGCAACGATCTTATAGAGTTATTCTGCCGCAGAATTCATGCGAAATTGAGACAAACGTGCCTTTAAATCACCCCATCCTTTTATCACCATCAATATCGAGACAAAACAAAGTAACATTAACACAAACATTAATAACTTTATACATCTTGGACCAAAATGAGAGACCCAGATCGTTTGAGACGTCAGTGCACTTACCTTTGGGATTCGGATGGGTGATTTTCGTGTTGGGAAGCGGCTTTAGTAGCGTGTTGGTTTGACTCGTAACACTGGCGTGAAGATGAGCCTTAATATAGTCTCGAGTCCAAAGATCGTCCTCTGCAAGATCGCACCTCACTCTCGTTCTCTCAGCTAAGGATTCTGTGAAGTTTTCAAACCAGCAAGGTATAATATACATTAATTGTTATATTTATTATATGTATTTATATAACATATATATAGGACTATAGAAACACACAAATACACTGTTGCATTGCAAGAGGATAGAAGAAACAAACAGAAAAAACCATGATAATGCTTACATACAACATATACAACACACGTGTTTAAACAAAGCCAACTCGAAAATATTACATTTAAACAGTAGCGGACCCAGAGTACAATTTTGAGGGGTTGAATTATGTATGAGTGACTAGGTAGCGTGTGAAGGTTATGACTTGAGGCATTTTTCTATTATATATACACACATTTACAATAATGTGCGAATATGCTTTGCCATAATGTTTATATCAACACATTCTACAAAAATATACTTTTTCTTGACCACTTTTAGTGAATCTCTTGGTTATGAGGAGTTGATGGAAACATTTGGGGGAGAGCTCAGCCTCCCGAGCCCTACCCCTGGATTCGCCAGTGCATGAAAATAGTGCATTACATTGATTTAGTACTTGAATTTCGAAAGTAATGCTCGAAAGCAATTGTTCCATATTCTAGCCGACCGAATGTGGAACGATTTGAGTCGAAAAACACAGCAAAATCTGGCAAAGTTGAAGTGTTTTTGCATTCGGCACTCTGAAATGCCTTAAATTTTGCAAAAATAAGTAATAAATACATATGTGAAAATCTTTACACATCAAAAATGCATTTTCACTATATAAAAAATCATTATTTTGCATTTTCTTCGTGTAGGAAAAATAAAAATAAATGCGAAATTCTGTATTATGTTTAAAATTGTGTTCATTGATTAATTATACTAATATTAATACAAAATAATATAGATGTTATTAACAAAGGAGTTTTCCAAAGTATTCTACCGTAGTGCCACAGGTGTACCACTTCATTGAGACCGCCAATTTCAGTTGACCAATAGCCAAACAGTGGGGAATGTCGTGTTCTCAGCGAAAGCAGACGATTTGTCGCTTGCAGAAATTCGCCAAATTTGGCAGCCCGGATCACGTAAGTTCTCAGCTCAAACAGTCGCGTGACAACATCTGGCAACATTTGGCAAACAATTTAATTTTGTTTTTTTGTTCTTCAATTTATACTTAATTATAGTTATAATTAATTTATTAGTATTGTATTTTAATATTCAATAAGAAATTAATAAATTATCTGGTGATATTATTGTAAATCAACTGTTTCAATGTGGCGATGGTAAATTTACACAAAATAAATTGCCCAATATATGCAAAATCAAAGTTTATCTTTTAAGAAATCTAACAGCATTTTGTATTTAAAAAGATAATAATTTATTCACTTACTTGTCATGGTTCCAATTTTCGCTCGTTTCTCCTTTAACTTCGCTTCGATAATACTAACACACGAATGTTTCAGCCAAGTGAGACACTTCTTGCTGTGTGTTCGTGCTGGTCTTGTTTACATCTGGCTTCCTTTCACACGAGCTGTCACACAGACTTGCTGTCTGGTATTTACAGGAGTAAGCTTGGTGAACCTGTTTGTCGCTGGCACACACACACACACACACACACACACACACACACACACACACATGATAGGTGAATCAGAGGGGGGCCTCAGGGGACTGAAGCCCCCCAAAAAAATTCCACCAACTCCTCATAACCAAGAGGTTCACTAAAAGAGGTCAAGAAAAATATATTTCTGTAGAAGTTGTTGCATTAACGCAAAGACGTTGCAGAATGATGCATGTACATGACTGATCGCCCGTCATATAATGAATTCAGCCCCTGCCAAAATTTCACTGATTGAAACTGTACTGTACTCACTGTATTAACACAGTAAAACTTAAACAAATATTGTCCAATTGTTATATTGTTCTCGACTATTTATCACGTGATTTATTGGTGATTTTTTAGGGAATTTTTTTTGTTCATTTACACACCAAGTTTTTTGTTATCTCATTTATTTGTCTGCGTGCTTTTCAAACATATTGCCAATGCTGAAAATATTTCCACTTAATTTTGTTCCTGCAATTTTTTCTCTCTGATTTAACACTGAAAATTCAGGTCTGAACAAAATTAGAAAAAAATACATTACACATTCTAATTTGCAAACAATTGGCGGAAATAAAATTTTATTTACATTATCTAGATTGATTCTCGTATGATTTTGTTACCACATACATAGTTACCATATACTTACCATATAGTGTGTTACCAAGAATATTCGCTAAGTGTCTGAGGGTATATTGATCAAATGAAGCTACGCTATTTCATTGAGACCAATTATACACTCATGAGCTGTACACGTACATATTCGCACCTGGCTAACACACACACACACACGAACATACACACACGAACATACACACACGAACATACACACACACGTGCACATACTCACACACACACACGCACGCACGCACACAGATACACACACATACACACATGCTCTTACCGGTGCATGTACGTGCAGACAGACATACAAACAGGGCGAGATTATGGCACGTGTCACACACACATACACACACACATACAAGCAGATATATAAGTGACTATGTCCACTTCCAGGTGTGCGTGTGTGTGTGTGTGTGTGTGGACTATCATTAAATCTTATCAGTGGGGATGTCATATAGGGAAGCTATTACCACCACAACCCCATTGGAAACACAAAGGCACGCAGCCCACTGTGGTAACATCCCTTTCGATAAACGCTGTACGTGTGTTGTTGGGCCTGTTTTATAAAGCGGTCCCCATAGATTGACTAAATGTCCCCCAGTTGAAATATCACGCGATATCCGACAGACCGTGCTGACAAACATCTGCACTCACAAATGGACTGTAATTTAAAAATGAGCGAATTTAGAATTACAAGCGTTTATAACAAGAAAATGTCAACTGAAGTCAACTGAATATTTTCAGCTGTCTGGATTTCCATATTCGAGCGTTGAGGATTTTTCTTATTGAATGCAACACTTCATAATAAAAAACTGAATAGATATCATTTGGAAAATTAGAAATTATCATTATGTACTTAGGTAGAAGAGGGAAGTTTTTTCAGAGTTTTACGTGTTTTTAGCGTCAATTAAATTCTAGCGTCAATAGCGTCAATTAAATTCTAGCGTCAATAGCGTCAATTAAATTCTAGCGTCAATAGCGTCAATTAAATTCTAGCGTCAATAGCGTCAATTAAATTCGTAACTCAAGGTCCCGCTTCAAATTCCCATTGAAAACATAGCAAGGTTTGCCTAGCAATGAAATACCATGAAAAATGAAGATTTTGATGATTTAAACATGGAAAATATCAAGAAATTGTAAAGATTAAACAATATTTGGCCTTCCTTTCGAAACTGTTTTAATAGGAATGTTGTTACTGTGGTAAATTTATCGCACCGAAAATCATATTATTTCTCCACTTATTGTCATATGTCTTAATATAAATGATTTATACGAAAACTTACTAAGCAAGCCAGGTTATACTCGAATCTGATTGGCTACGAGAAGCGTCGGCTGTGCAACTGTGAATTTGATTGGTCGGAAGTCAACCAATGAGAAGCTTCCGTTTCTCTCTTCTCTGTGAGATATGTTTAACATGTTTTTTTCTTAATATATACTTCAATTTATAGTTTTACCTAGCACCAAATTTGACTTTTTATTTTGTGCTGCAACTATTCCGATTGCTTTCTATTTTTACAATTTTTCCGCTTTCCAAAAACAAGTTGTTAACTGCAAAATGTTGACCATATAATTTGTGAGTTTAAAACTTCTGTTAAAATGTCTTATTATCGATCAAATTTATTAGTTTTAGTTCTTCAGTTATTATGAAAACGCATTCAACCAATGTTTTTGATAATTCAAATATGTTTGGTGCTCATGAAAGCAATATACTATAGATTACACTCAAAATAATATAAAGAAATTTCACACGAATTTAGAGCAACAATATTTTCACAATTTATTTTTCTTATCGCTCAGTACGTTTCATAAACTACACTGAAAATTTTCATATCAATCATAACATAAGCATACGTATGGCTCATACATTTAACATTCAAAGTATAACTACCCATACACAACGAGTGAAGAGCTATACTTGTGCCACGCGTGTGTGTGTGTGTGTGTGTGTTTGTATGCGTGTGTGTAGCAGCTGTGGGCGTGTGTATGTTGCGTGGACCGTTCAGTTTGCTAGCTCAAGTGTTTGTGTCAAGTGTGGTGTCACCGTGCTACATACACCTGCACACAGACATACATACACACACACACAAACACACACGAAGAAAACACAGCTGAAATTCATCTGCAAGGTACGTCTAGTAATATTAAAACAGCTGTTAATTTTTACACACACGCATACATACACATACATGCGCATACACACACACACACTTGCATAGCATGCACACACCCAACAGTACATTTGTGGGTAAACGTACACAAAATTTAACACCCAAAATTATCGTAGAAAAGCTCAATCTTTAATTAGTTGTGACAGATATGATATATTTTTATGAGAAAAATATAATTTATTATTTGCAAAAAAATCCTTGGAGCTTGTATTTTACCATTATTACCATTTTAGCATATTTACCAAGTTACCATTTGATATTACATGCTATTTCTCTCGTACCTGAAAAAGAGATCGTATATCATCAACTTTAAAAAACAGACATATTTTTTTAGGTTTCCAGTGCTGAAAGCCAATGAAACTAACTCCAAGAAACTAATGAAATGAAAAATCGCCAATGAAACAAATTCCATGAAAATATTCAGACACAGACACAGACTCATTTTGAAGTGGAAATGTTATAGATATTATATGATTTATGTATTATTTATAGATATTTCATTTACCATTACTATTTTTTTACTTATATATTTATTATATTTTTTTATTATATTTATTTGCTTATTTATAGATAGGGTTATTTCCTGGAAATTTCCTAACTAGAGCTAATCAAATCTTCAGTCACAGTCACATACAAGCCTGGCTTTATCGTCTTGTATTGCACAGGAATCATAAAGGTCATATCGCCTGTTGCAACTAGCACTGTGTGGCTGAATATCTGTAAAATCGCACTTCGTACGTGCTTTTCAAATATCTATCCATATACAGTCAGAAGACCGACAAAATATTCCGCCATTTGGAAATGTCAGCTGTAGCCATTGTTTTTACTCTGAATCGTGCATTGTTAACATCAGATTAATTTGTTATCAATTTGCCTCTTTCCCAAATTATTCTAGCAAACAATTGCATTACCCCAAACAATTATTTAGCTGTGCATGATTTCTGTGCGAGACCCCCATCAATTTGAGATGCTAGGCGGCCGCATAGTTTGCCTATGCCCAATAATAAGCCTGTGTCTATGTTTATAACCGCTCCTAATAAGTCACTCGTTTATGCCAATCAACTTGCAACATTCAATTGTTGTCAGTCGACAAGTTGGGGGCAATATATTCCATACATCTTCTATTTAAGAATCACACAGAAACCTCGTTTTGCGCTATGTAGAGGTGTGCTATATGAGTGGGGACCAATAAGTCATTCCGCTATTCATAGGTTTCCGCGATTCGGAGGTTTAAATTCCGCTATTCAGGAGTGTAATTAACACGTATTTGATAGGCTTTCGATCGGGACCGAGGAAGTAATCCGCTATTTGGAGGTCAGCTTATTGGAGGTCCGTTATTTGGAGGGTTCATCGTATTTTCAAATAGGCTCAAGTGTAGGTGCATATATATATTGATATACAATGGGACCAAAAACGGAAGGCCCCTTGAATCTATTTCATGTTATGTATTATAAATAGTAGTACTATTATTAATGACAGGCAAATCCAGTAACATGGGGGAAGAGTGCAAGCACTATTATCACCATGCGGTGACCCCATATGCCGGCAGCGCCCAAAAGGTGCAGAGAGAAACTGAGTTTGAATAGTAACGATTTTAGTCAGGAAGATAAAATATAATTAAGAATCAAAAGAAATAAACGAAGAATCAAATAAAATTACCAAATTAAAAAGCTAAATAAAAGTGTATATACACAATCGTGCAACAATGCAATCGTGCAACAGACGTTGTGTGCTTGTTGCAGGACAGCTGACGCGACTCAATGGAGGTGCTGAACGAGTGCTGTGACTCCACTGACGCTGCCGACTTGGACAACGCTTCGCCCGGATCTTCTCAATCAACATCATCCCTGTTGCAGGCTCAACATCACCATCAGCAGCAACAGCAATGGCTGGCGTCTGTCAATGTTGAACCTACGACGCCACACACCGACATCAACGAGCCGACCAAATCCTCTCCGCAATTCTCCGCCGAGTCGGTTCATCAAATGACTTGCGAGCAGGCATTGTCCCAACACGTGCTTCCTTCCACTGAGATGCTCCACTATCAAGAAGACACTCCAGTCGAGATGATGGGAGCGCATCAGGACCACATGACGGGGCACATCATGCCCTCAACTCAGACCCTCATGCCGGTAGAGAGTATGCCTGGCCAAGAGGACACCTCTGACAATCCGTGCAACGATAAGAACTTAACCAACTCGCGCCCCACGCTTTACGAGTCGGACTTCTCTCTCGCACCGTCGCATATAGCACCAACAACGTCCAGTGATATGGTCTCGCTGGAGTCTGGCGCCAAGTGGCACGAAGAGCTGACGTACCCAGTGCACGTTGAACCTCTTATTACGGCACCGATGCCTGCCGGGGTGGTCACATCAGACAACGACGGAGGTCTGGTGCAGATCGAAGCGCATTTTGCGCACGTGCCGGCTGCATTCGCGCCGGTCGAACACCAATATCACCAGCCGGTCTTCACCGGCCATCTCCACATGCCCGGCTTCCATACCCTGCCGTCACACCATCAGCCTCCACTGACATCGGGACCTTCTTCGTGCGGCGGTGGTGCAGGGGGTAGCAGTGGTGGGGGTATTAACTCGCTGGCAGACAGACACTCTGCAGTCAGGCCTCGCAAGCAGAACCTCCAGTCGTCGAGCACTACTGGACGGTCTTCGAGCGAAAAACAAGGAGATAATGGCGGAGGAAAGCTGCGCGGATGGAGAGGCAGCTCTTTGTCAGAAACAGGTGAAAAAATACAACGTTATAAGGACGCATTTGATCCACTAGACTCCGATTCAGAAAAATGTGAATTCTTCCATCGGTCATTTTTATATTGCCTTGACAATTATAGATAATTTAATCATCTTTCTTAGCATCTATTCAAAAACTAATTCCGGTAAAATTATTTGTGCTTGATTTAAGGTAAGTTTTAGTGTGTGTGTGTGTGTTACGCAAAAAATGGGAGGTGCTTTGGAAGAAGCGAGAAAGAGAGGAATAAATTGGTGACATGATGATTCTATATGGTATATAGAATTAAGGAGAATGAACAAATTCGCTTTTGATCACCTTCTTCCGAATGTAAGGAACTAATACATATATATCCTACAACATGAACATCAGGCGTTGATTGACTTCACACTATATCGCCAAAGATTTTTTCCATCAAGATCCTTAGAATGTGACTAATAATGCGATACTAAAACTAAACAAACCATAAAGCGCATTGATTCTGAGGTTTCTAACATGCACACAGACGGAAGAATCGCTCAAACTTGAATGCATCCGTTTTAGACAGAATTTAAACAAACACGTGTGTGTGTGCGTCTGTTTAAGAGGATCACACTTGATGATCAGCAGCTTGTTTCAACATGTGTTTTTGAACGCAGACCCCAGCTGCCGCCAAACCTCTGACAATCTGTTGAACGGCAAACACAAGTGTACCACATTGCATCGTCTTTCATTCAAACAACGTCTCTCTCACGCACATTCCCTGTTGTCCCATAGCTGCCTCATATGACAGTGAGCCGCGTGATTATCGGTGCCTTAGGAAAAAAGTGACTTCGACTGTCCAAATGACTGTCCTTAATTGTGTGTTACCAGATTATAAGCAGAATGCATGTGACCGCGAGAGGACCCGAATGCGAGACATGAATAAGGCATTCGAGGCGTTGAGAGAACGTTTGCCCTACTGCAAACCCCCTGGCAAAAAACTGTCGAAAATCGAATGTCTCAGGTAAGTTACACGGCGTATAAATAGATGTTGTTCAAGTCATCTATGAAAATCAATTAAGTTGATTCCTTGAAAAATGTGTTTCGCTCTTTCAAGCCGTCGAAATTTTTTTTCATATAAAAAGACCAAGACACTAAATCAAGTCACAAAACATAAAATTCGATTTTTCAGATCCAAGTGTAGTCATTACAGAGTAAGCAATACAAAATTTAAGTCAATTTTTTTTCTTCAAGAAAATAACTTTTTGCACATATATATATATATACTCTTTTCCTCAATCAAAACATAGAGGGATGGTGTTTACCCAATTATAAACGTAAATCCTAGGGGATTTGCTCGGGGGTGAAGTGGTTATGATCTGTAATTTATGCATAACCCAAGTAGAACCGAATAAGTTCCGATAACCCGTTTTCACAGTTTGCATATAAAGTATTTATAATTCGCTCTCTGATGAACAAGCAGCTCAACCCACAATTATTAACGTACCAGAAAATAATTGAACCATAAAATACATGAATGTAACACATAAATATGTCATTATACATTATATATACTCGTATATATGCCATTATACATTAATGTGGTTGTATGTTTACATAAAAGCGTGTGCATATCGCTTGTGTGTGTGTGTGTGTGTGTGTGTGTGTGTGCATCGGCGTAGATTTGTGTCGAGGCTCGGGGGGAATGACAGCCATCATGCATTAGTGTTCAAAAGATGACTCAGTTGGTCAATTGCGTGGTACCCTCAACTATTTTCAGCCTATTCAATTACAACACACATACCCCAATGAAAAGTGTATTGCGTAATATAATTCTTCAAATATTTATAATTTCTTGCATTTTTCGCCTATTGTCATTTGCCTTCTATGCTGATTTTGATGATAATATACCCAATGAGCTGAACTCAGCATAAATCTCGGGGGGTATAATTGCATATTCATACCCCCCAGCCAATTTGTCGGGGGGTATATATATCCCCCGAACCCCCCAGGATTTACGCCCATGTGTGTGTGTGTATGTGTGTGTGTGTGTGTGTGTGTGTTCGTGCATGTGCGTGTGTGTGTGTGTGAACACTTGTGTAGCTTATAGACTATGATTGTGACTCAGCAGAATGTCAAACTCGACAAATGTGTGTATGTTTAGTGCAGAATAATTGGTATCGAAGCATAGCGAATCAATTTCTAAACATATTGTAGACACTGAACCCCACAAGTTACACAGATACATTCATCCAGCCCTTCGTGTTTGAGGCATTGTAAGAAATATCACAAATAACGTACGATCAAGACAGTCACACAAGTAGGCTACTACTGAGTGGACCGAGTTGCTTGCAGCACAGATATCAAGGCCAAGCGATGTGGCGTTATTAGCTGCAGCCAATGATGACCAAGCAGAGCTTGACGTCACGAATCATACGAGTTGGTGAAACAAACCGCCGAACCCCTGAAACTGACTCACCGAAACCCCTGGGGTTCGATCCAACCCAGATTATGAACCATTGAGTTATTCAACAACTACAAAACATAGTATGATATTGTGCATCTTTCCACAGACGATAATTGAGTATTTGCCCTTTGTTTTTCCTATAGACTCACCATTCGTTACATCCGTCATCTGCAGAACTTGAAGCGAATCTCGGAAGGCCTGCCTGTAACCCACTACGACCCGCCCCCATATACCACGCCGACGCCTTGGCATACCGTCTTCAAGGAGTCTGCAATCTCCGGGGCGGCAATGCCCGAGTCCAACCCCGACTCCTGTGCAACAACCACGTATTGCACGGCCGACGAGATGTCCCTGCAGAATGCAACATCGCTAGGGGACCTACAGGAAGACTACCATTCAGGTGTGAGGCATAAAACAATGGAGCATCAGCAGGTTGACTACTGGGCCAATGATGTTTCAGCAGATTACAGCTATGCACAGCAGCCTACATACTGAAATACTCAACTAACCATTCATCCTCACAGAACAAACATACACAAACATACACACAGCGACACACACGCATATTAACATTCCATTTAACAATTTTCCAGTAACCTCGAAAATGAAACCGCATTGTGTGTTGACATTCATTAAACATTTTATTATTGATACGAACGTCAATATCAACACGACACTAGCTAAATACAATATTTTAATAATATAATGATTAGCAAGTGGTGGCATGTAATGCGGTCTCATTTTGAAACAGATTAGTCTCATTTGGATTATATATGTCTCATTTTGAAGTTGTAGTCTCATTTTGAAATTTATTAGTCTCATTTTTGAAGAAGAAATGATGAACCTCCAACCAATTAGTTAAGTCTAGTCAGTTAGTCAATGCATTCTAGTCAGCTTAATTGAAGCGAAAAAAATATCAACTTCAATTCACAAAAAACAAGCGTTGGAAAACTGAGAATGGGAATGTTGGGAAAATGGAACGAGCGCTTCAATTGGTACCAATACAGTTACCACAACCATTGTTACCACTTTACCACAATAGTCGCCAACTAAACCACACAAGTTATCTGTGCATTTTTCTAGTGACATTCTTTTGATGTCATTTGTATTGTGTTAGTATTGTACGCAACGTTCGTACAGAGTACGAAATGTCTACATCCAATGTACTCGTAAGTACAAGCTCATAAGTAAAAGCTCTAGTCATCAATGAGAAGTAATGAGTACCTTCTTCTAGTCACGTGAATCAAGTCATACACACACGAATTCTAGTCAAATTTGACAATCGACAAGCTTTGAATGTTTATTTCACTTACACACACACAGACAGACAGACATACATACACATGCATGTAGACACAAACCAAATGTATTGACGAAAATGTCTTCCACGAATGTTTCCAATGTACTTTTACACGATGTTTTCAATGCAATGTCCAAATTTGCGCATTGTGTGTTTGCATGTGTGTGTGTATTTTGAGTGTATTTATATACACTTTTGAGTGTATCTATATGTATGTATGTGTGTGTGTGTGTGTGTCAATATATGGATTGTGTATTTTCAAACGTTCTTCCATGCAATCAAGGCGTGACAGCGTGGGGATGTGACAGGATCAAAGAGACGAACCAGTTGAACTTCTTCAACATCTCGCTGACACACACATACACACACACACATACACACACATACACACACACATACGCATTCAACAGAACGTATATCAAGCTAATAGTATAGACAATTTTTTGTTCGAAACGAAATTTTGCAGTATTCAGAAATCAACCGAAAATCAGCTAAATAAGGAAAAATAAAAAGTAATCATATAAAACAAGAAATAATGGCTTATGTGCGTGTATGTATGAGTGTATGCGTTAACAAAACGTAGTAATTAACACAAACACACATACATACACATATTGCCTTAATTAAAAGTGTATTGATTGTATATATAAATAAACTGTTTGAATTAATGAATATTCTCGCCCGTAGAAAATGAAATCAAGTCCTTTGACAAAACATTGATGAAAATAATGACAATTAATTCAATTATAATCGTTTTTGATTGATATAAAACAGGAAATTATGAAAACAACTATAAATTATCAATAAAAATTAATATTAACAATATATGAATAAATAAATGAACCATAATAATAAGAATAAATAATAAAACCTGTTCCAATAAATAGGCGAGGCGATCCAGTAGAATGATGGATTCAACGATTGGAGCCACGCAGGCTCGTAACACAGAGAAACAGTGCAACTTGTGTTGCCATGGCAACCAGCGCTGATAATACGTCATTAACTCGGCATCAGACACCGACTGACACACACACACACACACACACACATCAAATTTCGAGAACCGATCTCTATTGTGAAAGCTACCAACACATTACAGCTATGGGTGTCCAGCTTTGGGTAGTGAAAAATTATCAAAAATACCAATGCAGTAAAAAAATAGTCAGTTGTCCAAAAATATGTTGTCAATACAGAAATTGAGTTTTTTTGTAGAAAATTTTGGCGGCAATTGTATGACTATACACACTAACATAAACGTAACAATACATAATATAATAACCCATATATATGTATAAGTGCGGATGGTTAAGAAGATTCAATAAGATAAGACATAAAAAGATAGAAAGGAAATATAAAAAACAAAAAGGAGAGATATAGGAAACGAAGAGAGGGAAGAGAAGGAAAGAGATAGTTAAGATATAGAAAAAAATAATACAGTAGAAAAATAAAATACACATAGAATAGAGAGACAAGTATAAGAGAGAGAAGAGAGATATGAATATAAGACAGGGGATAGACTAATTTAAGACAGAAAAGAGAGAGACAAATATATGAAATAGCAGAGATAAATATAAGAAATAGAAGAGATAAATATAAGAAATAGAAGAGAGACAAATATATGAAATAGCAGAGATAAATATAAGAAATAGAAGATAGATAAATATAAGAAATAGAAGAGAGACAGATATAAGAAATAGAAGAGAGATAAATATAAGAAATAGAAGAGATATAAATATAAGAAATAGAAGAGAGACAGATATAAGAAATAGAAGAGGGATAAATATAAGAAATAGAAGAGAGACAGATATAAGAAATAGAAGAGGGATAAATATAAGAAATAGAAGAGAGATAAATATAAGAAATAGAAGAGAGACAGATATAAGAAATAGAAGAGGGATGAATATAAGAAATAGAAGAGAGACAGATATAAGAAATAGAAGAGGGATAAATATAAGAAATAGAAGAGATATAAATATAAGAAATAGAAGAGAGAGATAAATATAAGAAATATAAGAGAGAGATAAATATAAGACAGAGAAGAGAGATAAATATAAGAAATAGAAGAGAGAGATAAATATAAGACAGACAAAAGAGATAAATATAAGAAATAGAAGAGGGATAAATATAAGAAATAGAAGAGAGACATAAATATAAGACAGATATGAGAGATAAATATAAGAAATATAAGAGAGATAAATATAAGAAATAGAAGAGAGACAGATATAAGAAATAGAAGAGAGACAGATATAAGAAATAGAAGAGGGATGAATATAAGAAATAGAAGAGAGATAAATATAAGAAATAGAAGAGAGAGATAAATATAAGAAATATAAGAGAGAGATAAATATAAGACAGAGAAGAGAGATAAATATAAGAAATAGAAGAGAGAGATAAATATAAGACAGACAAAAGAGATAAATATAAGAAATAGAAGAGGGATAAATATAAGAAATAGAAGAGAGACATAAATATAAGACAGATATGAGAGATAAATATAAGAAATATAAGAGAGATAAATATAAGAAATAGAAGAGAGACAGATATAAGAAATAGAAGAGGGATAAATATAAGAAATAGAAGAGAGATAAATATAAGAAATAGAAGAGGGATAAATATAAGAAATAGAAGAGAGACAGATAAGAAATAGAAGAGAGATAAATATAAGAAATAGAAGAGAGATAAATATAAGAAATAGAAGAAAGACAAATATAAGAAATAGAAGAGAGATAAATATAAGAAATAGAAGAGAGACAGATATAAGAAATAGAAGAGGGATAAATATAAGAAATAGAAGAGAGATAAATATAAGAAATAGAAGAGATAGATAAATATAAGAAATAGAAGAGAGAGATTAATATAAGACAGAGAAGAGAGATAAATATAAGAAATAGAAGAGGGATAAATATAAGAAATAGAAGAGAGAGATAAATATAAGACAGAGATGAGAGATAAATATAAGAAATATAAGAGAGATAAATATAAGAAATAGAAGAGAGACAAATATAAGAAATAGAAGAGAGATAAATATAAGAAATAGAAGAGGGATAAATATAAGAAATAGAAGAGATATAAATATAAGAAATAGAAGAGAGAAAGATATAAGAAATAGAAGAGGGATAAATATAAGAAATAGAAGAGAGATAAATATAAGAAATAGAAGAGGGATAAATATAAGACAGAGAAGAGAGATAAATATAAGAAATAGAAGAGAGACAGATAAGAAATAGAAGAGAGACAGATATAAGAAATAGAAGAGGGATAAATATAAGAAATAGAAGAGAGATAAATATAAGAAATAGAAGAGAGATAAATATAAGAAATAGAAGAGAGACAAATATAAGAAATAGAAGAGAGAGATAAATATAAGACAGAGAAGAGAGATAAATATAAGAAATAGAGGAGAGATAAATATAAGAAATAGAAGAGAGACAGATATAAGAAATAGAAGAGGGATAAATATAAGAAATAGAAGAGATATAAATATAAGAAATAGAAGAGGGATAAATATAAGAAATAGAAGAGAGACAAATATAAGAAATAGAGGAGAGATAAATATAAGAAATAGAAGAGAGACAAATATAAGAAATAGAAGAGGGATAAATATAAGAAATAGAAGAGGGATAAATATAAGAAATAGAAGAGATATAAATATAAGAAATAGAAGAGGGATAAATATAAGAAATAGAAGAGAGACAAATATAAGAAATAGAAGAGAGAAAGATATAAGAAATAGAAGAGAGACAGATATAAGAAATAGAAGAGGGATAAATATAAGAAATAGAAGAGGGATAAATATAAGAAATAGAAGAGGGATAAATATAAGAAATAGAAGAGATATAAATATAAGAAATAGAAGAGGGATAAATATAAGAAATAGAAGAGAGACAAATATAAGAAATAGAAGAGAGATAAATATAAGAAATAGAAGAGAGACAGATAAGAAATAGAAGAGGGATAAATATAAGAAATAGAAGAGAGACAAATATAAGAAATAGAGGAGAGATAAATATAAGAAATAGAAGAGAGACAAATATAAGAAATAGAAGAGAGACAAATATAAGAAATAGAAGAGAGACAAATATAAGAAATAGAAGAGAGACAGATAAGAAATAGAAGAGGGATAAATATAAGAAATAGAAGAGAGACAAATATAAGAAATAGAAGAGGGATAAATATAAGAAATAGAAGAGAGACAGATAAGAAATAGAAGAGAGACAGATATAAGAAATAGAAGAGGGATAAATATAAGAAATAGAAGAGAGATAAATATAAGAAATAGAAGAGGGATAAATATAAGAAATAGAAGAGAGACAGATAAGAAATAGAAGAGAGAAAGATATAAGAAATAGAAGAGGGATAAATATAAGAAATAGAAGAGAGACAAATATAAGAAATAGAAGAGAGAAAGATATAAGAAATAGAAGAGGGATAAATATAAGAAATAGAAGAGAGACAAATATAAGAAATAGAAGAGAGAAAGATATAAGAAATAGAAGAGGGATAAATATAAGAAATAGAAGAGAGACAAATATAAGAAATAGAAGAGAGAAAGATATAAGAAATAGAAGAGGGATAAATATAAGAAATAGAAGAGAGATAAATATAAGAAATAGAAGAGGGATAAATATAAGACAGAGAAGAGAGATAAATATAAGAAATAGAAGAGAGACAGATAAGAAATAGAAGAGAGACAGATATAAGAAATAGAAGAGGGATAAATATAAGAAATAGAAGAGGGATAAATATAAGAAATAGAAGAGAGACAGATAAGAAATAGAAGAGAGAAAGATATAAGAAATAGAAGAGGGATAAATATAAGAAATAGAAGAGAGACAAATATAAGAAATATAAGAGAGAGATAAATATAAGAAATAGAAGAGAGAAAGATATAAGAAATAGAAGAGGGATAAATATAAGAAATAGAAGAGAGATAAATATAAGAAATAGAAGAGGGATAAATATAAGACAGAGAAGAGAGATAAATATAAGAAATAGAAGAGAGACAGATAAGAAATAGAAGAGAGACAGATATAAGAAATAGAAGAGGGATAAATATAAGAAATAGAAGAGAGACAAATATAAGAAATAGAAGAGAGAAAGATATAAGAAATAGAAGAGGGATAAATATAAGAAATAGAAGAGAGATAAATATAAGAAATAGAAGAGGGATAAATATAAGACAGAGAAGAGAGATAAATATAAGAAATAGAAGAGAGACAGATAAGAAATAGAAGAGAGACAGATATAAGAAATAGAAGAGGGATAAATATAAGAAATAGAAGAGAGATAAATATAAGAAATAGAAGAGAGATAAATATAAGAAATAGAAGAGAGACAAATATAAGAAATAGAAGAGAGAGATAAATATAAGACAGAGAAGAGAGATAAATATAAGAAATAGAGGAGAGATAAATATAAGAAATACAAGAGGGATAAATATAAGAAATAGAAGAGAGACAGATATAAGAAATAGAAGAGGGATAAATATAAGAAATAGAAGAGATATAAATATAAGAAATAGAAGAGGGATAAATATAAGAAATAGAAGAGAGACAAATATAAGAAATAGAAGAGAGATAAATATAAGAAATAGAAGAGAGACAGATAAGAAATAGAAGAGAGACAGATATAAGAAATAGAAGAGGGATAAATATAAGAAATAGAAGAGAGATAAATATAAGAAATAGAAGAGGGATAAATATAAGAAATAGAAGAGAGAAAGATATAAGAAATAGAAGAGAGATAAATATAAGAAATAGAAGAGGGATAAATATAAGAAATAGAAGAGAGACAGATAAGAAATAGAAGAGAGACAGATATAAGAAATAGAAGAGGGATAAATATAAGACAGAGAAGAGAGATAAATATAAGAAATAGAAGAGAGATAAATATAAGAAATAGAAGAGAGAAAGATATAAGAAATAGAAGAGGGATAAATATAAGACAGAGAAGAGGGATAAATATAAGAAATAGAAGAGAGATAAATATAAGAAATAGAAGAGAGACAGATATAAGAAATAGAAGAGGGATAAATATAAGACAGAGAAGAGAGATAAATATAAGAAATAGAAGAGAGACAGATAAGAAATAGAAGAGAGACAGATATAAGAAATAGAAGAGGGATAAATATAAGAAATAGAAGAGAGATAAATATAAGAAATAGAAGAGAGATAAATATAAGAAATAGAAGAGAGACAGATAAGAAATAGAAGAGAGACAGATATAAGAAATAGAAGAGGGATAAATATAAGAAATAGAAGAGAGATAAATATAAGAAATAGAAGAGGGATAAATATAAGAAATAGAAGAGAGAAAGATATAAGAAATAGAAGAGAGATAAATATAAGAAATAGAAGAGGGATAAATATAAGAAATAGAAGAGAGACAGATAAGAAATAGAAGAGAGACAGATATAAGAAATAGAAGAGGGATAAATATAAGAAATAGAAGAGAGATAAATATAAGAAATAGAAGAGAGACAGATATAAGAAATAGAAGAGGGATAAATATAAGACAGAGAAGAGAGATAAATATAAGAAATAGAAGAGAGACAGATAAGAAATAGAAGAGAGACAGATATAAGAAATAGAAGAGGGATAAATATAAGAAATAGAAGAGAGATAAATATAAGAAATAGAAGAGAGATAAATATAAGAAATAGAAGAGAGAGATAAATATAAGAAATAGAAGAGAGATAAATATAAGACAGAGAAGAGAGATAAATATAAGAAATAGAAGAGAGATAAATATAAGAAATACAAGAGGGATAAATATAAGAAATAGAAGAGAGACAGATATAAGAAATAGAAGAGGGATAAATATAAGAAATAGAAGAGATATAAATATAAGAAATAGAAGAGGGATAAATATAAGAAATAGAAGAGAGACAAATATAAGAAATAGAAGAGAGATAAATATAAGAAATAGAAGAGAGAGATAAATATAAGAAATAGAAGAGAGATAAATATAAGACAGAGAAGAGAGATAAATATAAGAAATAGAAGAGGGATAAATATAAGAAATAGAAGAGGGATGAATATAAGAAATAGAAGAGAGACAGATATAAGAAATAGAAGAGGGATAAATATAAGAAATAGAAGAGAGAAAGATATAAGAAATAGAAGAGAGATAAATATAAGACAGAGAAGAGAGATAAATATAAGAAATAGAAGAGAGACAAATATAAGAAATAGAAGAGAGACAGATATAAGAAATAGAAGAGGGATAAATATAAGAAATAGAAGAGAGACAGATAAGAAATAGAAGAGAGACAGATATAAGAAATAGAAGAGGGATAAATATAAGAAATAGAAGAGAGATAAATATAAGAAATAGAAGAGAGACAGATATAAGAAATAGAAGAGGGATAAATATAAGAAATAGAAGAGAGATAAATATAAGAAATAGAAGAGGGATAAATATAAGAAATAGAAGAGAGATAAATATAAGACAGAGAAGAGAGATAAATATAAGAAATAGAGGAGAGATAAATATAAGAAATAGAAGAGAGATAAATATAAGAAATAGAAGAGAGACAGATAAGAAATAGAAGAGAGACAGATATAAGAAATAGAAGAGGGATAAATATAAGAAATAGAAGAGAGATAAATATAAGAAATAGAAGAGGGATAAATATAAGAAATAGAAGAGAGAAAGATATAAGAAATAGAAGAGAGACAGATATAAGAAATAGAAGAGGGATAAATATAAGAAATAGAAGAGAGACAGATAAGAAATAGAAGAGAGACAGATATAAGAAATAGAAGAGAGAAAGATATAAGAAATAGAAGAGGGATAAATATAAGAAATAGAAGAGAGATAAATATAAGAAATAGAAGAGAGACAGATATAAGAAATAGAAGAGGGATAAATATAAGAAATAGAAGAGAGATAAATATAAGAAATAGAAGAGAGACAGATATAAGAAATAGAAGAGAGATAAATATAAGAAATAGAAGAGAGATAAATATAAGAAATAGAAGAGAGACAGATATAAGAAATAGAAGAGGGATAAATATAAGAAATAGAAGAGAGATAAATATAAGAAATAGAAGAGGGATAAATATAAGAAATAGAAGAGAGATAAATATAAGACAGAGAAGAGAGATAAATATAAGAAATAGAGGAGAGATAAATATAAGAAATAGAAGAGAGATAAATATAAGAAATAGAAGAGAGACAGATAAGAAATAGAAGAGAGACAGATATAAGAAATAGAAGAGAGACAAATATAAGAAATAGAAGAGGGATAAATATAAGAAATAGAAGAGGGATAAATATAAGAAATAGAAGAGATATAAATATAAGAAATAGAAGAGGGATAAATATAAGAAATAGAAGAGAGATAAATATAAGAAATAGAAGAGAGATAAATATAAGAAATAGAAGAGGGATAAATATAAGAAATAGAAGAGAGATAAATATAAGACAGAGAAGAGAGATAAATATAAGAAATAGAGGAGAGATAAATATAAGAAATAGAAGAGAGATAAATATAAGAAATAGAAGAGAGACAGATATAAGAAATAGAAGAGGGATAAATATAAGAAATAGAAGAGAGATAAATATAAGAAATAGAAGAGAGATAAATATAAGAAATAGAAGAGAGACAAATATAAGAAATAGAAGAGATAGATATAAGAAATAGAAGAGAGACATAAATATAAGAAATAGAAGAGAGATAAATATAAGAAATATAAGAGGGATAAATATAAAAAACAGAAGAGAGAGATAAATATAAGACAGAGAAGAGAGATAAATATAAGAGATAAAAGATAGATAAATATAAGAGATAGAAGAGATATAAATATAAGAGATAGAAGAGATACAAGTATAAGAGATAGAAGAGATATAAATATAAGGGAGGGAAGGAGAAAGACATATAGAAGACAGAGATAGATAGTGTGAGGTTGTGTGTGTGTGTGTGTGTGTGTGTGTGTGTGTGTGTGAGTAGCTCACTTGCAGAGTGGAGGGTGGGTATTTATCCAATGCCAGTCTCATATAGGGCAGAAAATCGCTGGTTTGTCGTGACAGTTTGCCAACACTGACATGTCGAGGAATATGACCAAGTCGCTCCCGCACTAACAACTGCAGCAGCGCGCGATAATAGAGCGTTGGAGATGGCCGCTGTCAGGGAACAAATGAGTTAATGAGTTAATGAGTCAATAAGTTTATGAATTAATGAGTCAGTGAGACAATGAGTTAATGAGTCAAAGAGTTTATGAATTAATGAGTCATGGAGTCAATGAGTCGATAAATTAAAAATTCATCGTTTTAATGAGTCAAGAAGATATATTAGTAGTTAACTAGACACTAATTAAGCCAGTGAGTTAGTGAGCCTGTGACTCAGAAGCCAGTTCATTAAGTGAGTAGACAGATAGTTCAATGAACCTAACCTGATGTGTTCATTCATATATGCAGTACACACAAACGGACACACACACACACACACACACACACACATACATACACACAGACATACTCGTTGCATGACTGAGATTCGTTCTGCAGACTGAGCCGCCATTCCACGTGCATTCTTGCCGAGTTTGAAGCCCAAGTTGATCAGGTGCGAGGACAGAGGAAAAGAGGCCTCCTGCTCCTGTACTCTCTCTTCAGCCTGGTCGTCGCCATCATCTGCTCGTCTGTAAGCACACACAAACACACACACACACAAACACACACACACACACACACACACACACACACACACACACACACACATACAAGCATACAACGGCACACATATATAAACATACCTACAAATGCAGATATGCACATACATACAAACGCAGATATGCACATACATACGCAAACAAACACATAAACACACACACACACACACACACACACAAGACAAAGACACACACGCAAGATAACACACACACTCACACACACGCATAAAAATATAACACAGACATATACACACACAGAAGACACAAACACACATAACGCACACACACACACACACAAGAGAAGAACACACACACATACGCATACACATATAACACACACACACACACACACACACACACACACACACACACACACACACACACAAGACACAAACATACATGCACACACAAGATAAACACACACACGCAAGATAAACACACACCCACATACACATACGCATACACATATAAAACATACACGCACACACACACGCATACACATATAAAACACACACACGCACACACACACACAGAACAAACATACTCACACACGCAAGGCAAACACACACACACACACACAAGACACACAAGACACACAAGACACAACACAAACACACACACATACATCACACACACCTCATGTTGTGTTCAGGGGAGTACATTTTGGCGTAGTTGCTTGTTGGAGGATCACCGCATTCTCGCAGGAAATGGTAGCAACACGCCACGTTAACCAACAATCTACACACACACACACACACACACAAATATACACACACATTGTTTTCATTAATTATTTCATTTCATTTATTAAGTTATTTGTAAAGCGTAATTCACACATAATGTCTCCATTGCGCTGATATAAACATTGAACACAAACACACATATACACACACGTACATACAGAGGCAACTACACACACAAATAAAGATGAAGAAAGATACATATACATATATCAACACACACACACACACACATTGACACACACATTCAAAACAATTTCCTCGTAAATGGAATACAATTGTAAATGCAATTGTAAATTGGTAAACTACACTTGTAATGTACTTGCAAATCAATGAGAGCTTTTTGGTAGATAAATGCAATTTACTTTACTTTATTTTACACACCTGATTGGTTGACGAATGAAGGCGTTGATTGAATGTACGGCCAAATCGCCGCATGTGTGCAGGCCAATCAGAGCCAGGCCTTTGTTGGTTTGTCCCTCACTATTATTATCATCATCAGACAGTAGGCAATGGTCGCGCACAAGACCGCACATATCTGTATTGGACGTGATGTGGCAGGCATGATGCACGATATTTCCGCCGTTAGATGGAGCCACACGCGTCTGACTGTCATGTTTGTGTGTGGGTGTGTGTATTATTTGTGTGTTTACGTATGCCAAATTCATATATTCGTATATTTCCGGAATAATCATAATTATATGTATTTAAAACGACGTTGTATTATTGATTTACATATATTTAGCGTTGTAGCCACGAATTATTTACAATTAAATCAACAAGAGTTCCAAGAAAACAATATTTGATTCAACGTGAGTAAAATGCCTTCATTTCGCCAAAATCACTTGAAATACTCATAAATTCTAAAATTGTTGTAGTTTATATTACATTTAAACTGCCATAGATTAATTTTCTTCATAATTATGCCATAAACTCATGCATGTCATAATAAATATAATTGTATTTCATTCAGGGTTTGTTTGGTTTAAACCATTTGGTTTAACCAAATGGTTAAACCATTTGGTTAAACCAAATGGTTAAACCATTGACCATAAACCATGGTTTAAACCAAGTGGTTTTTTTAAAAAAACAAACATGTTTTTTTTGAAAATTGTTTTGTTTGACAGAAATGATTTTTCTCATATAGGAATGATCAAATATTTTTAGAATTAGTAAAAGAGTTCATTAATGCAGTTTTAAATCTTCATAAATATTACTTTTTGACATGATTTTAAGCAGGGTTTGTTTGTTTTAAACCAGGGTTTATTTGATTTTAACCAATTGGTTTTTTATATAGAAAAACATGTTTTTTTTATTTGTTTTTTTGACAGAAATGATTTTTCTCATATAGGAATGATCAAATATTTTCAGAATTAGTAAATGAGTTCATTAATACAGTTTTAAATCTTCATAAACAGTTCTTTTTGGCATGATTTTAGGGGTTTGCACGATATGGGAAACATTTTTATTAACATTTTTGGTTTTTGCTGGGGAAACATTGTAGTTGGTATTTATGAGAAATCCTAAATATTTACGACAAAACAATTGAGTTTCTATCAAAAACACTATTTTCAGAAACCTCTGAGTTAATAAAAACTGTGTTTACTCTGAAAACAAACATGAATTAGCCTCCATGGAAAAAACGATTTTTAGATACTAGATTTTCATAAATAAGACCACTGGGTATATGGATTGGACTTTGCAAACATATATGGGTGTTTACAATCGATTGCTTTCGCAATTGGAAGCGGTTTAAAACTTCCGTTGCCTATAGATGCTACAAGGTGAAATTCAAGATCCTGTGTGTACATTTTTATGATATTATTTTTATCTTTTTTAAATATTTACAAAACTCTTGGTAAGTGGTACTAATATATGTTTAACTATGTACTAAATAGCATGGTACAATCCTTTTTTTTATTTGTGTGTGCAAAGTCTAAAAAAACCAAATAAACAAAAAAAAAAAGTTTTTTTTTGTTTTTTCTAAAAAACATGGTTTTTGTTTTTTTCAAACCCTGATTTCATTATTAATCTTCTTAATAAACAAGTATACTGTATACCAAACGGTCTTCATTTGCCGTCTCTTTTTTCGACTGAGTTTTTCGTCGTGAGTGCCCAGTTGTATTCGTTCAGATCGCTTCACAATTGTATCCCACGAACGCTGAACAAGCACAACACAAAATAAGCTAAAAATAGCGATCAAACACACAGTAAACAAGCAAAAGAAAATAAATAAAAGGAATAAAAACAAATGCATAGAATATACATATATATCAACACAGAAAACACACACACATATACACATATGTTTACGTATGTCTGTGTGTACCTGTGTGTATGTGAGTGAATGGAAGTGAATGTGTATATGTCCGGCTATATATACCGATAATTTGTATTAAATTATTCTCGCTATTCCATGATACATAAGCACACAGAGAGAGAGACATATAGAGAGAAAAAGATAGAGAAAAAAACGAGAAAGATAGAAAAAATACACACACAGAAAGACTGAGAGAGAGAGAGAGACACACACACAGAAAGACAAAGAGAAAGGCACATACAAACCTCAATTTGTCTGGTGAAATGTTGCGCTCCTTGTGAATGATGACTGTTGCCTTCCAGCGACAACACGGGCATGCCATAGGCGAATGCCAGCGTGGTGCCCAAATACCCCCGCCCACCGCCCACGTCAATCAGCTGAGAAACACCGAGCTGGCGCGTCAAGTGCGCCACAATCGACGACATGCGCACTGTTTCGTAGTGTTTCTTGTCCTGTGTGAGCGAAAACAAATTTCACTGCATTTCCAATGATATCTTACATTCATATTTATAATTTCATATTTGTTAATTTATAATTTATTTATTTCTTATATTTCTGAACCTGTCAATCTCATATTTGTACATTCATATATTTTTACAAATGAAATCCATTTCATGCATACAAAAACAATTCAAAATAATACAAATAAAACAAAACTACATAACTGGGCGATTGTCAAATACATTTTTTTTGTTAACAAACAATGTGGCCAAAACATATTCAACATAAATGTCCTAATGAATAATTCTCTGTTGCGGGATCACACATTGAACGACACGAAAAATAAAGTAAAAAGAAGGAAATATGTTTCTACAGTTCTAGATTGTGAGAGCTTATTTCTATGCATTTCTTTCTAAAGGCCACATATATATATATGTGTGTGTGTGGCCTCAGAGTCAGTTTCCTATATTTGGCCTCAGAGTCTTCTTAAGTTTACTTGTTTGCATTGTTATAATTGATTTATTCTTCCTATTGATATTGATTTAGTCCGTTTTTCCTTATATTTAATGATTTATCTCTCTTTTGCACATTTAGTTACATATTCCGGACTCATAATTGCTACATGTTTGTGTTTCTGTTCTGCGCTGCATGTTTAAACTTTACCCCACCTGCGCAGTTGACCCAATTTCCCACTTGCTCCAGTCGTATTTTGCGTGTCGCGCGCTTGTAACTATTGTGTGCGCTATATTAAATACATGTTTGTTGTTGTTGTTGTTGTTGTTGTGTGTGTGTGTGTGTGTGTGTGTGTGTCAGACCTGCATGAAGCGGTCCATATGTGGCGGCAGCGGCTGTCGCACAGATGGCGCTGCGGTCAAAACGTCCGCCACGCTGCGACGATGCGCCTGCAATTGGCGACAAAACTGACGCACGGCGCCATCGCTGTATACACTGGGGTCTACGGCTGGCAGCTGCAGCAGTTGTTGCTCAGACAGCTGTAAAAGCTCCTCGGCCAACGGCTGTGGCACCAGCTGTGTCCACAAGTCTTCGGTGATAAAATCCACCATGCAGCTGTTGGCTAATGCATGCAGCGGTTCCAGCAGGCGGAGACAGCTGTTGAGAGCCGAATGCACGGCCGCCAAACGAGACATCGCCCAATTTCCGCCCCCCAGCAAGAAGAATGGGGAGAGATCGAAGGGAAGAGAAAGGGAAAAAGAGGAGGATGGGATTTACCCTTTCTGTAGCGCTGCGTTTTTGACCTAATTATGTGTACCCGCTGTTCAAAAAATGTAAAAACACAATGAATGTATAAAAGGAAAACAGAACAAATAAGAATAAATATTAATTACGTGTAGATACATAATAATATGGGCATAAAACATATACTCACGTGAATATAGCGTAAAATAAAATACATGAATTAAAAGTAAAGTTGATTCCACATAGAAAAATAACAATCCTGTAGAATGACGAAAAAACACAAAATTCACAAATTTCAACATTATATTAACGTACAAATCAGATACACAAACAAACAACACACAATGATTTCACCACAAAAAAACGCACAGCCAAGCAAAATAAAACAAAAACAGAAACGCTTTTTCAGGACGATTGAAAAGATAATACATCTCAAACCAACCGTTTGTGTGCGTGTGTATACGTGCGTAAGTGTTAGTATAAGTGTATACATGTGTATGTGTGTGCGTATAATATAGCGAAGGTCAGAAACATGATTGATACAACGACATTTGTATGTGTGTCTATACCCCTGCATGTATATATGTATATGTGTATGTATGTGTGTGTGTGCATGTATGTGAGCGCAGGTTACACGACGACAGTGGGCGGAGCTGGAATCATAACGGCTATAACACGCCCCGATACATCACACATGCCCACTGTCGTACGATCTGGCATCACTCGACACGGCAGTGTGACGTCACACAGCACGCGCGCCACGCTCGAATGCACCAGCAGTCGGGTGACGTCACACTCGACGCGCAAATCTGACGCGGCCGCGGCGGGAACGCACACACTGGCCACAAGAGCCACAGTCTTGTTCTGCTGAGGTCCACTCTTCAATTGCTCCACGTGGACGCTGGGAGAACGCGTGGTAGCCACTTCTTGCACCGCGCAGGAGTCCAGGCGATGATCTGCCTCTCGAGGACTGTCGGCTGGAACCTGACCGATGCCCGAAAACTCCTGCACCAACGGCAAGTCCCGACCTCGAATCAGATGACGCGGCATCGTGCCCAAATAGCGCTTGTTCTTCAGCGCCAACCAAGACTCGCCCACTAGCTGCACGCCGAACTTGGACTTGATCGCGTCAATCAGCACGAGCGCAATGAACGTCTGGAAGATTTCCTCTCCGCCGCCGCTATCGCCGCGAATTTGCCGCAGAAAGCTGGGATGAATGATGACGTCATATGCCGAGCAGCTGTGGCCTGATTTGTCCAGCTCGTTGTGCGGCTCACCCAGACTGAGAGGCACTCGCAGCTGCTCCACCGAGCCATCAGTCATGGCTTGCTGCAGCTGCGCGGCCGATAGTTTCTCGGGCGCCGGAATATCGGCACTGCTGCACAGGTTGACAAACACCTTGCCACCGTTTGTGTCGCGCGACTTGTAGCAAATGCCCGGCGACGGCTGGATCTCGAGCACTTGGGGTCGCCGCTGCCGACTGGCCGCCTCGGCAGGCATGGTGAGGTCGGTCAGTGGCTGTTGCATAGAGGAGGAGGAAGAAGTGCCAAACGCCTCAGCCAAATCTGTGTCATCTTTATTGTTGTTGTTCTGGCCGTTGATAAAAGTCAACGATTGGCGCAGCGAGGAGTCGCCCACGTCAAGAACACGAGACATCCTATCATAATAACAGCGAAAACTCTGCTTAAACAGCTGATGTCCGATAGCATTTCACCACAAAAAAAACGTTACGGCACCGATAACATGCAAAAATAAATAATCAACATCGTATAAGTTTTATTACTGCAAAACACTGGCACAAAACGTGCTAAAAACAAATATGCACCAAAAAAAGTTTAACGAATACTCGAAATTTGCTCCTTGCAAGTAAAATTGCGATGTGAAAACGCTAAGCTTTCGAAAATCCCTGCAAAATTCAGTTGCGCACAAGACTTGAATCATCATGCACTACTAAACCATTACGCCTCTAATAATGTGACCGAATAATAACCAAATATAGAAAAATCAAGATAAAAAAACGTTGAAAAACAAATACATAATCACAGCAATGACCAACGGACTACCGCAGCGTTTTACACCAGAAGTAACATTTGGAAACATATTTCATGTGAAACACACCAGACAATTAATCACGGAGAGTATAATTCAGCAAATTTTAGTCGCATACAAACCTGATTTCAACAATAAACACGAACAGCAAAACAAACACGTAAAAGTCGGACAACAACCTCACAAACACGTGCGCGTATATTTATGGACCCGTTGTTTGCAATTGATACAACAATCCGGACCTTTATATATTCTATTACTAAGGATATTAACATAAATTTTCAATAATTCGGTGGAATACTTGCTTGAATGTTTGAAATATTTGTCATGTGTAACTTTCTTGGTAATCCTGAATGGCACAATTCTGGTAAGCCTTCTCCAGAATCTGCAATTGAATCTGAGCGCGTGTGTCGGTGGTGTGTGTGCCCTGGTATCTTTATTTGGCTTAGTTCTGTATTTATGATTGTTTTTGTTATAATCTTAAGTTGTATTGATATAGTTTTGGCTTCGAGAAGCTTCATTATCTGTTATGATGGAGTGTTTTGACTTTATGTTGTTGGTAGCTATCATGAAGAAATTTACTTGTCAATCAATTTACGTCTGGTCTCATATGCTAAGCATTTATCATTGCCTACTGATCACTTGACCTCTGAGTGATACTTTAACGGCAAATGTACTTAATCCCCAACTTGAGTATAAATCTGTTCTGTATATGTAATTTTTCATTTTCTGCATACAAATTTTCACCATTCACCATGTAACAAGTAAGTTTTTACTCTTTGCGCGATTAAACGGATCAGCTAGAGGTACAGACTAGCTGTTGCATGTATATTTATAAATTACGTGTTATTTCTCTACGTTTCGGCATATGCGCAAGTTTTATCGTGTGCTTGTAAGCACGTGTTTGAGTCGGTGTGTATTTCGTCTCGCTGACGCTCACATATGTCTCTGTCGTTGGCAGTTTGTTATGTGCGTCGCTATTGTCGCACCATGAATTCCAACGGTGACAAACACACAGAGGCCGACCATTACAAAATGGAGGCCAACAAACATTTTGCCGGTGAGTGATTTCTGTTGAAAATTTAAACCAGAAAATGACAGCCGTCACACACGGCCAAATAATTTGTAAAATTGTCATTTTACTCTGGTACAGGGGTCACCAAACTTTTTTCACAGTGGGCCGGATAACTGAAAGAATGACGAGCGCGGGCCGCATAATCATTCTGTTCAATACTTGCAAGCCAGAACGAAAGCTCTGGGAAAAAAGACGTAAAACTAAGTTTAGCATTTCATGTTAATTCAATTCAATTCAAGTGTATTAATCCACACAAAAGCATTGCTTATCATGGTGTGAATACTACATAAATATATACACATTCATACACTCAACCATATATGTATATACATACACACAAATATATACACACACACTCATATACATACATATGCACATATTCTCGTTCATATACACACATACACCCAGAATATACATATATACACCTACACATACATACATACATACATATATATATATATATATATATATATATATATATATACATACATATACACACATATATACATACATATACACACATTCATACATGCATGCGTGTATATAAAGTGACACACTCACACACGCTCGCACACTCATACATGAATCCATTATTTAGACTGTACGAGACATATACTAGTATACCATACTGAACATTAACATGCATAAACAAACAACACCAACGAATTTGAATCACAATGATAACATCTACCTTGAGGAAGCAAATGGTCTTTATAAGTCGTCCATCAGCTTGGTAATCATTTGTTTTTTAAATAATGCAAGTCTAGGTATTTGCTTGATCTCTTTTTTCAAGTTATTCCAGCAAGTGACTCCATCGTGAGTTATACAAAATCTTCTACATCTTGTTCTACAGGACTGTACCAAGAAATTATGAACATGACGTTTGTTCACAATGAACATATTTTGCAGTACTTTTGGCAGCATGTTGTTGTGGGCCTTATATAAAGTAGTTATTCTATTTAAAGTAACCAATTTTTCCAGTGGTAGAACTCTATATTTTACAAATATTGGTCTTGTGCATTCTCTTGAAGATTTAAACTCTATTAATCTAATTATTCTCTTTTGCAATTTACATAATGTTTCCAAATTACTTTTAAATGTTGATCCCCATGTTTCATTGCAGTAAGACAGTTGAGATCTCACTAGGCAATTATATAATAATAAGAAAGTTTTACTATTTATTAGTGGCCTGACCTGTCTTAACATAAAGGCTATTTTTGCAATTTTTGCTTCCAAGTTCTTGATATGCCATTTCCAACTGATGTTTTCTTGAAAAAATACACCCAAGTATTTCATCTGTGAGACTCTTTTGATCTGTTTGTCATTTATTTTCAAGTTCAAGTCTTCTAAACGCTTTTTAGCAAAAATTATATAGTGAGTTTTTTCAACATTCAGCGCCAGTCGATTAATTTCTAACCATTCATTTAATTTTGCAAGTTCAGAATTTATTTTATGCTCTATTACGTTATATTCTTTTCCCGAGAAAAACATGTTTGTGTCATCTGCAAATAATACCAGCTTAGTGTCCGACAAATAATAAAAAATCTCATTTATAAAAAGCAAGAATAATTTAGGTCCTAGAATCGAGCCTTGCGGTACCCCACAATATATCCCCCTTGAGTCAGACAGCGATTTATTAAAAATTACATTCTGTGTTCTGAACTGTAAATAATCTTTAATCCATTGAAAAGCATTTCCCCTTATCCCATAGTTGGGCAATTTTTTCAGCAGCAATGAATGATCTACCATGTCAAAAGCTTTTCTGAGATCAATGAAAACCCCTACAGTTAATAGTTTTTTTTCCAGCGCTTCTGTTATATAATTTTGAGAATCTATTATCGCATGATTTACATTTTTGTTTACTTGAAATCCATATTGGCTGTCGTTAATAATACTATGTTTTGTAATAAAACTGTCTAAACGTTTCATGAAGCACTTCTCTAATAATTTAGAAAACTGAGGAAGCAAGGATATCGGCCTATAATTGGAAAACTGCGTTTTGTCCCCGGATTTATATATTGGACACACCTTTGCTTTTTTCATTCCTGCTGGGAAGACACCTGTATCGAATGACTGATTAAAAACATAATACAAAGGTTCTAGAATATATGGGCATGACATCTTTATTAAGCTCATACTTATGTTGTAAACATCCTCAGATCGTTTACTTGCGCTAGACTTGATTGTGTTGAAAATTTCTGCATGACTTATGGGCTGCAAAAACATACTGTCTGAGTAATTGGCAGGAAACCGTTGAGAATGAATGTTTGTTGTTTGCTGTTGAATTGTTTGTTGCTGTGCAACATTTTGGCTGATATTAACAAAATAATTATTGAAAGCGTCTGCTATGTCGCTCGGTTCTGTTATGATTTTTTCATTGTGATGGAAATACGGAGGATAATTTTGTCTTTTATTTCTGCCGGTTATTTCATTCATAGTTTTCCATGTCGATTTGATATCATTCTTGTAGCGAGAAAAGATATTCTCATAATAAATTTGTTTTGACCGTCTCAGGAGAGTTGTTAGCAGGTTTCTATATTTTTTGTATTGAATATAATCCTCGTTTAGTTTACTTTTAAGATAGTTTTTGTAAATATAATTTTTGTTTTTACACGATATTTTTAATCCTTTTGTCAACCATGGCTGCATAATTCTGGTTTTCTTACGCATTTTCATGACGGGGAAATGCCTGTCAACAATGGATTGGTAAATTTGTATGAACTTTTCGAAAGTGTCATTCACATTATCGGTATAAGTTTGCCTCCAATCAATAATTTGTAAATTGTACAGAAAAGCTTCTTTTCTTTTCTCATTGATAATTCTTTTGAAGAAGAATTCCTCTGTTTGTTTTTCATGATGAGCCACACTTATACGACAGTATATCGGCAAATGATCACTTATATCATAAGTAATGGTTCCTGAACAAAATTCTCTCTTGGTCATGTTGGTAAATATGTTGTCTATTGTAGTACAGCTGTTGCTAGTGATTCTGGTCGGAGATTTAATTAATGGCATGAAGCCCAGACTAAGCATAACATCAGAAAAACGCTGAACGCTGCTATATTCTTTCCTAGTCAAATCAACGTTAAAATCCCCGGTTATAATCCAGTTTGAAGATCTAGTCATGGCAAACATGTCTTCTAGTTTTTCACAAAATTCGATTATGCTTGATGATGGCGATCTGTATACCGAGCTCACATATATAACATTTTGCTTGTTTTTGTATAAGTTTTGTAATTTGATTGTTACACATTCAAAATTACTATCTACACATATCGTTTTACTTTCCACCAACACAGAATTGTGTTTCTTATGGACATATATAGCAACGCTTCCAGACCTTTTACCCCTTCTATTTAATGAAAATAATTTATAAGAATCCAAATTATATAATTCCAAAAGCGTTGCTTCATTAAACCAAGTTTCACTAATCGCGATTACATCTATGTCGGAACAGTTTGATATAAAATGTACAAAATCATCGAAGTTTGATTTCAAGCTCCTGGCGTTAATGTGGACCACATAAAGACCATTTGCTTCCTTAACATACCTAATGAACTCTTCATAACACATATTTTTTGTTACACTATGAATAACTTGAGAAAAATCTAGATCAATTGAATCATTTGACGGTACATTCAAATCTCCGCAATTAATCTCAACATCCATAATCGGTCTTGTTTTTCATATTCTCTATTTCTTGCTGCAATATTGGACAGCAGGGGTCGTTAGAACAGTGATCAACTGAATCTTTTTTATATCTCATGCAGTTGATGCACCTTTTTATTTGAGAAGTACAGCTCCTCGATTCATGGTCTCCTGCACATCTGAAACAGCAGGGACCATCGCCGTTTCTTTTTGCCGAGCAGTTCGCTGCCGAGTGGCCAAAGCGCTGACAGTGATAACAGGCCAGCGTATAATATCTGTCTCTCACCTTGTACACGCCCCAGTCAAGATGAAGCTTATCCCCGAGTCTTGCAACAGCGCCTCGAACCTCATGGTTGCATCTTAAGATGTAGTGCTGCGTATTCCCTGCAGCTGGTTTCTTGAACAGTACGCTCAATTTAGTTCTGACGTGCTCAACAGATCTCAATGTTGGATTTTTTTCCAACAACGTTTCAATAACCTCTTCAGGAGTTTCTTCTCTATTTACGTTGCACAGCATAATCTTTGGTTGAATCTTTTTTATAATTGTTGTCGACACATTTTCGATTGTACGAAGTTTCTCCACCGCAGCATCACGCGATTTCACATTTTTGAAATTCATCACGATATTTCCGTTGTCTGAGAATTTAGTGTTTTCAACCTGTAAGTCTTTCAAAGCCGATTTTACTTTGGTTTTTTCTGATACATTGCTATTAGTAGACTTGATCACCAGCAAATTCTTCCCCTTTTTAGCTGCATCCAACCAAGGACTACCAGTCTTCTCACAATTTTGATCCAAACAATGCTAAGTTCCGTTCTCCTTGCAACAATTCATGTCTGTTTTTCTTTCTCCAATACCATCATGTCTTTCACGTACAATCATTTCCAATTCACTAACCTTGTTCAGTACCAACGATAGTTTCGACTCAAGCTGTTCATCCTTTGAAAGCTTTTCTTGTAAATACTCGTTTTGTGTTTTCAATTCATCGATGATCCCCTTCAGACGCACGATTTCTTCATTCTTTTGTACACAGGTGGCACAAGACTTCCTCTTGGCCGTACACGATGCCATTATTGGCAAATATCACTTAACTTTAATGCGTTTCACTAAATGTTCTCAATAGAACTCAAAATATTATAAATTACGATAAATAGCAATTTCTATCCCGGAGATCACAAAACACGTCCGCGCGCTAACACGACGAAAACTGAACTGAAAAAACAATCAAAAAACAATTAAAAAAAATAAAAAATCATTGTGAACAATTTGTCACACTGTGCACTGGTGAAGCTACGGATCACCAAAGGTACATATATAGCTTGTAGGTAAATTTAGTAATAGAATATATCACATAATAAGGTGAGGTGAATGACACGAGGCTTCTATAGCATTATTATACTATATTTGTTACTTTATGACCTCTAATCACACTTGTAGTCCACTTAGCTATCACTGTCAAACAAAGAAATCCTTGTTACATACCTATAAATGGATGACAGGCAAAAAGAAGTAAATATTACTGGAGCGTCGGATCTGTGTTGACAGCCGGACTCATCTAGGGGTGGGAAAGATGCGTGTTTGTGTGTGTAGTTATGGAAACCATGGTGACGTCAGATCGTAGGCGGAGCTACCACGAGCCGAGGAAGGACGTCAGTTCACCGTCCAACCATGGTGACGTCACCTGGCCCGTCGACGGTGAACTGACGTCGCGGGCCGGATTCGGCCCGCGGGCCGTAGTTTGGTGACCGCTGCTCTAGTGTGTTCATATCTTAATGCAAATCGAATCCATGCCCGGATTTATTTATCGTCGTCGACCCTTCTCTCAGCTGTTATGTACCGAGGGGAGATGTGTGTGTGTGTGTGTGTGTGTGTGTGTGTGTGTTTGTGTGTGTGTGTGTGTGTTGGGATTGATCTTGTGTAAGTATTGTGTCAGGAATGGAGATTCGTTAATGCGTAGTTGTGCTAGTGTTCTGCGTGTGTATCTGTTCAGTGTGTGTTCTCTGTGTGCGTGTCATTTTGATCTTCTGTTTGGTGTGATTTTGTTGTACAATTTTGTTGTGTATCTTTTTAATATTTTGTCTCATTATAGTGTGTCTTGTGGTTGTGTGGGGATGTTTACTGTGTAGTCTTTGTTGTTGTGTATTGTCCGTTTCATGTGTTGCGAGTTGTGTGTGTGTGTTATGTGTGTTGTGTGAGAAATGGCGCAGTGGGTATTCTGGGTGTTGGGTTTTGTGTTTGTATTGTGAGGCAAGAAGACGCATGTGTGTGTGTGTGTGTAGTGGAAGTGTTTGTGTTTCATCATAAAGGTGTTGTTGTTTTGTGTCTGATGTGTAGCCTCTTATGGTTGTTGGTGCTGTATTTCGTATGGTTTTGTGGTGTCGCGGTCGAACTGCAGCAGAACCAGAGAGGATTTGCTCAAATCGGGTCCAGCTCTCCCGTCTCCATTTTGATTCATTTATTACAACACATTTCGGCTTGGGATTGGGCTCATAGCGGGTTGTGTCATACATAGTCTCAACAGGCTGATGTGCTCGCTTCAAAAATACAAATAAAAAAACAATAATTGTAAGAGTACAGGGGGATGAGTTAGAAACTCTCAAACCATCCCTTTTCCAAACACACTTTCATTCAATATTTTATCTTGAATTGTCTGCTTGCTTTATGACCCATAATTATGTTGAGTACAACTTTGATATTTTCAAGCTTGTATATCAATTAGTTTAAAACTTTCTGTTTTCAAAGTATTGTTTTGCTGTCGAATAATAAATATAGTTCAATGATTAAATATGTGTTAATAATATAGACAAAAAGCTAGGAAATGTCGTCATTTTAAAGTGATCTCATATGAGAAGCAATGGGCCAAACGGTGATATTTCAAGTGAAATGCGTGTGTGTGTGTGTGTGTGCTGACACTTGAGACCAAAACTATTTGAGTGCGGTGGAATTGTACACGCGCGCCATCGAACTGCGTGCCGACAGCGCCGTGTTCTTCGGCAATCGCAGCATTTGTCATTTGCGGCTGGAAAACTACGGTCTGGCGCTGAAGGATGCCAATCAGGCGTTGACGCTCGACAAAGACTACGTGAAAGGCTACTACCGCCGCGCTGGAGCGCATATGGCGCTGGGAAAATGGAAACTGGCGTTGAAAGATTACAAAACGGTCCGCGCGCCTCGCTTTATTTTTTCTCTTATTTTTTCTCTTAATTTTCTCTCTAAATTTTCTCTTGATATTTCTCACTTGTTCTGCGAAGGTTACTATATTTGCCTGTTTTATTTTTTTTACTGTTTATTTGCTATTTATTTATTTAATCTCAACCAATTATGTGTTCAATTAACTTTGTCTTCAATTTCTTCTTTTCTTTGTTCAACTTTTTTTCTTCTATGTATGTATATATTTAATTCGGTTAATATATTGCTATATAATTTTTTTTCTCACCCAAATGGAGTTATATCGGCATTATTTTATTTACACTGTTTTTTCGACGTGTGCGCAACATTTGTCTGCGACGGCCAGGTGAAGGAGGCACGGCCGCGCGACGTGGACGCGCTGAAAAAGTTTGGCGAGTGCGAGAAGATTGTGCGCCGTATGGCATTCGAGCGCGCCATCGCCGCCGAAGATACACAACCATTGTCCACCACTATTGACACCCATCAAATGGGTCGGTCAGCGGCGCTCAAACCCTCTCTCTTTCTGTCTTTGTTTCTCTACCTCTCTCTCTTTCTCTATGTATCTCTGTTGGTCTATCTGTATCTGGCTGTCTCTCTGTATTGCTGTTTCTCTATCTGTCTGTATATATGTATTTATCTGTACCTATGACTATCTGTTTGTCTCTGTGTCTGTTTCTTCATCTGTATCTGTTTATCTCTCTGTATCTTTGTTTATTTATATTTCTCTCTTCGTTTCTCTATTTGACTCTGTCGGTATTTCTGTTTGACTCTCTCTCTCTCTCTATCTGTGTGTGTATCTGTCTATCTCTTCTATTATATTCTATATATTCTATCTCTTCTATTCTAACAATTAGCCTTTGTTCTGTCGTTTTCTTTGCTTTCTCTATCACTCTGGTCTGTCTTTGGCTTTGCTTTTTCTAGCTGTATGTGTTTGTTGTAATATCTAAGTACATATGTATGTGTGTGTGTGTATGCTCAAGTTCAAATATAATGTTGAATAGTTATTAAACTAAATTATACTCTACACATATTTATACTATATTGTGTGGATACTTCATATAAGAATTTTATTACACCAATGATCATTCAATTATTCAATCATTTTGGGTATTTTATTTCCACAGTGTGTTTTTATTCTGTAATATTGTCTCCTATCTGTGCTTCTCGTTTCTAGTTTTCCATAAATTCTGATTATAATGTGTGTGTGTGTGTTTGTGTGTGTGTTTGTGCGTGTGTTTGTGCGTGTGTTTGTGCTGTGTTTGTGCGTATGTATGTGTGCGTGTGTGTGTATGTATGTGTACAATCAATCAATCAATGCTTTATTGCAATCGCTGTGCACGCGCTTTTCATTGCAATATATGCATACATTATACAAACATACTTATATATACATACACACATACATACATGTATAAACATAACACACATACATACATATACATACACAAAAATGGCAACATTTATCGTTAAAATATATATTACAAAATTTTGTGTATGTATGAATATTGAAATTGTGTATGTGTATGTGCGTATAAATTGTGTATGTGTGTGTGTGTGTGTGTGTCAGTGGTGGAGTGTGACTACAATGGTCCCTCATTATCAGAAGATGGCCGCGTGACGCCGGAATTCATGCACCAACTACTCAAATGGTTTGGCGACCAAAAAGTACTGCACAAAAAATACGCCTTCAGGGTGCGTGTGTGTCTGTATGTCTGTATGAATGTGTATGTTCAGTGTTTGTTGTTTATATTGTTATTAAATGTATGTTTATTAATTGACATAATCAAGTTATATAGGTTAATGTTTGTGGTTTTGTCTTGGGTTGTGTTGGTTGTTGGTTTGTGTAGGCATTGTGTCTGTGTGTGTGTGTGTGTGTGTCTGTTTATGTATGTATGTCTGTCTGTGTGTGTGAGTGTCTGTCTTTATGTATGTCTGTCTGTGTCTGTGTGTGTCTGTCTGTATTTGTGTATGTATGTCTGTGTGTGTGTGTGTGTGTGTGTGTCAGATTTTGTTGGATGTCAAGGAGTATTTGATGCAGCAGCCTTCTCTAGTTGATATTGAAGTTGCCGACGGCGAGAAATTCACTGTCTGCGGCGATATTCATGGGCAATTCTACGATTTGCTCAACATTTTCAAGCTGAACGGAATTCCGTCGCAAACAAATCCCTATGTATCCTTTTTTATTTATCTTTTTCTATATTTTGGGCGCGGGTTGAGGTTTTTTATATTAGTAATTACGTATTTAAGCATGATTCTGCGTGGATGACAATATATTTAGCTTTTTCAATTCACACAGAAACATTAGATACGATATATTAAAGACGATAGTCCGTATTTACTCGTATATCGTGTAAACAGAATTGCGTCAAATTCGAACGTTTAATTTTCATCAAGAACATTAAATATTATAATCATATATTTGTAAAATTCCTACGTGATATTGAAATTGCTTGGCTGATAAATGTTTAGTTTATTCATAATCATAAACATTGTTTTTTTTCCAAATAGAATTACAGCGTTTAATTGAGAAAAATGCACATTTGGACATTTTCTCCTCAGTTCGTGCCGAATTTATTTAGTTTTTATTCAATTTTCTATTCATTTATATATATTTTTGCATTTAATTATTTATCTATTCCGAATTTATTCAATTATTTCCTCAACGCCGGCGCAGTTATTCAACGGAGATTTTGTGGATCGCGGTTCTTTCTCTGTCGAATGCATTCTCACGCTGTTTGGCTTCAAGCTGCTTTATCCGCGGCATTTCTTCATGTCGCGAGGTTGGTCGAGCATTGTGCTAATTTTCCACTCACCTTTGACCTTTTGGCCAATGACCTTTGGATATTATAGTCTTGTGCAATTTATATACCGTTCACACTGTCTTCCCATTCGAATGTGTTGAAGTATTAATCTTGAAAATATTAATCGCATCTCTAACTCACCTAATTGTGTTGTATCATATTTTTATCAATTGCTCTCTTAAATTAATTTATATTCGTTCGGCCATTACGGTTTCACTACTTGAACAATTCTATAAATCTATAAGGAAAGTTATTTTTATTCAGATTGCTTCTTCATCTGGTTGTTTTCAATTTGCTGTTATAACCTCTGCTATCTCTTTCATCCAATTTGATTCGTCTGTCTGTGTGTGTATGTGTGGGTGTATGTATCTTGTTTTGTCTGCAGGCAACCACGAGAGTGAGACGATGAATCAAATGTACGGTTTTGACGGCGAGGTACGGGCCAAATACTCTAGTACAATGAGTCAGCTATTCACCGAGGTCTACAATTGTTTGCCTCTGTGTCACGTGATCGCTAGCCGCGTGTTTGTCACGCACGGCGGACTGCCTAGTCAGGACGGAGTGACGCTGGACGATATCCGTCGTGTGGAGCGATTCCGCCAGCCGCCCGACGACGGAATCATGTGCGATCTGTTGTGGTCCGACCCGCAGCCGGATTCGGGTCGCGGTCCGTCCAAGCGCGGAGTCGGATGTCAGTTCGGACCGGATGTGACCGAGCAGTTTCTCGATGTCAACAAATTGTTCTATCTGATTCGCTCGCACGAAGTCAAGCCGCTCGGATATGAAGTGGCGCACGAAGGCAAATGCGTCACTGTCTTCTCGGCGCCAAATTACTGGTCAGTTCAATTGGCGCGGAAAATTTGGAGAAAAAAATCATGAATTCTTGAACAAAAAATTATCACTGATTTTCGTCAAAATGAAATTCCCAACTTTATTGTCAATTTTATTGTAAAATCCTCACATAGTCAATTATTTTTATCCGATTAATATTTACGTTTTTATTTTGTTCTTACTTCATAACACAAACCTCTGTTTCTTGATAACTTGCGCTCTTTCTCTCACTGACACACACTGTTTATTCAACACTAGCAAATAATTGTCCACTGCAGTTTGATGTCACACACACACAGAAAGGTTGATGACACAAAACATAAGTCACGTGTGGAAAATTGCTGGCTAAATTTTCACTGTGTTAATACAGTGAGTACAATAGTGACTTTCTCATCAATTCACCTAGCATATGTGTGTGTGTGTGTGTGTATATATATATGTGTGTGTGTGTGTCAGTGTGTGTGTTGGCGACAAACATTTCTGAAAGAGTGATTTTCTGTGTTTTGTGTGCCGGTTTTTTTGGCAGTGATACCATGGAGAATAAGGGGGCTTTTATAACACTGACAGGCGGAGATTTATCTCCTCAATTCACCACTTACGAAGCTGTGGTGAGTGTTTTTGAAATCAGTCACGTGCTAAATTGAAAACTTTTTTCGGTCGAATATTTGAGTTTTGTATTTCGTCTTAATTTTATATGTAATTATGATTATTTTATTTGTGCAATTTAATTATACTGATTTGAATCACATAATGAGCTTTATGCTTATATTTTAATTTTTAATATATTTCAATTATGGAAAAAATAGTGTTGACAATTATGTCGAGGAAATTTTTAGGAATTATATTTAAAACCCAACTATTTACTTTTGTTTTTTGTTATGTTGATAAGCCAAAAATAGTTTATTTTTGACATTATATGTATTTCAATAGCATGTTTTATATTTGAGTCAGTGATAGTTTTAACTACCACAAATCTGACTTAACACACTCAATATGTCTATTTTATTAAGTTTTTCATAATTACATTTACCTTTTCCAGCGTTTAGTTTTTAGTCTCATCTACAATCTTCAGTTATGAAAAGTTAATTAAAAAACGATGTACATTTTGGTGTCATTTTCAATTGAAATTATGTATATATTTGTAGAATGACGCTATTGTGATTTTTTCATTTATCTTTGTACAGCCACATCCTGACGTCAAGCCAATGGCGTATGTCAACTCGTTGATGAGTATGTTTGTGTGACCTCGCCTCAATGTCACTGACCTATTCCTGGGTCATTGACCGGTCATCGACCTTTTGTATGTTTGTCTGCATATACGCGTGTGTATGTATGTGTATGTGTGTGCGTGAGAGGGTGTATGTGCCTGAATGAGATTTTATACCGTGGCTGATGCTATCAATTGTTACAACATGTACACACACACACACTCACACAGGCAGGCAGACGGACACACATTCTCATTGACGAGTCATAATGTTGTGAATCTGGTTGTTTTGTGAGATGAACTGTGACATCACCTCATTTGCGATTGTAATATTGTTTTAACGTGTTTTTCTTTTGTTTTTTTGCTATTGTATGAGCCGTCACAGGAGGGTGAGTGGGGTGGGGGGGGTAAGATTACCCCACATTCACCCACCGCACCCATGCGTACAATACAAGTGTCACATGCAGAATTGGGTTTCTCTTTCGCGGATAAAATCATGTGGATTTTGAGACACGTTTAAATGGGACCTCTGTGTTAGCAACGAGTCCACACAACGAAGACTCAAATATTTCTAGGGGAGAACCGACATAGTCTGGACATATTTTAGGTCACATGGATCGGTCCGGTACATAATATGGCCTCCGGAATTATGTTCCGGTCGATTGCGGAGTGTTCCGGACATATTTTAAAACATAATACAACTCATTTGGTGGATTAAATCGGTCCAGCTTTGAACCGGTGATTCTTGCAAATCTGGATGCATTCTTCGAGATGTAGACTCGGTGGTGTAGTGGTAGCACACACGCCTCACAAGCTTGAGGTCCGTGGTTCGTAACCCGGCGGTGAAGAATTTGTTTGGGTGTATTCTATATTCCAACAGTCCCTGTCCACCCAGTAGTTAATGATGGTACCAGATATCAGTCATGTGTTGTGTCATGCATTCTGGGGAGGCGGCCCTCTCTAATACGTCTTCCGTCCTTGGGGCGTCATAGCGTGGAGAGGGTCGGTTCTGCGATGGCAGCGAGCTGCACGGGACACTTGAGGCCCTTAACCATTAACCCTTCGAGATATAGGTGTGTGAAGGCTACCCGTCGCGGTGGACTGATCACAAATCTTGTCACAAAGCTCGCACATATAGTTTATTCACACTTCCGACTCTTTGGTTCGCTGACAAAATGATGGATTTTCTCGCAGACATCACAAATGAGCTCTTTCTGGCCATCTGCTGACAAAGGAACTGTGCACCACATCCCAGACCAAATACTAACGACTTCATGATCGATCACATCGTCTGGTTCAGTCTGGACTGAGCACCCGTGTGTGAATTATTCACCTGCCACATACACACACATACATACACGACCAGGATACATGTGTGAAATACCACCATGGTATGGGAGATACTCTCATATCGCCAATATAAAAACTGCATACCGCCTATGATTCAACCTCATATGGACGACGTAAAAGTGACGTAAGTTTAAGGACGTAACAATGCTACTCACGTAATTGTTGTGGGTGATATGACGTGATGAAGTTCTAACTGTGACGTAATGAAGGCATACAGAACATTTATGAGTTCCTTCACGTATCGCGTCACTGAGACAATATCACAATTTGTAACATTACGTAACATATTATGTCTCAAAGACAAAATACATATTAGTTCCGTCTTATCACGTCTTCAATAAAGAAGTATTGTGAGTCACGTCCAGAGCCGTAGCAACCGTACCCCCCGGCCGGGGGGGCCCGAGTGTTGAGGGGCCCCGTTGCTTCACGTATGGCATTAAAATTTATCATATTATTTATAGCCTTTACCTTTTTGCTCAGATGTTTTCACCTGAGCTTGTATTATGTGATTATGCATAATACATAAATTCATTATTTGATGGTTTATTTATAATGGGGCCCCAAGTGTTGTCTTCGGGGGCCCCAAGTGTTGCCTTCGGGGGGGGGCCCCAAGTGTTGCCTTCGGGAGGGGCCCCAAGTGTTGCCTTCGGGGGGGGGGGGGGGCTCATAAGTCCTCGCAACGGCTCTGGTCACGTCATATGATTTATGTCAACAATACACACAACACACACACACATCAGTAAGACGTGAACGGTTCGTGAGTGAAGTGTGACAGTGAAGTGACAGTCACAAAATATCACCTCGTTCTGTAAGTTGTCCACTAGCTTGACAATGTCGCGATACACACTGTCCTGTAGGTGGCGTGACAGAATTTTGTCCAGGTCGGGATGAGACAGCAGCTCGCGAAATATCATCTTGGCGTATTGCCTGGCATGTAAAAGATTTCACCTCGTTATGTGTGTTTTTCGGTTCTCTCAGATTTCCCACTTCTTAATGAGCCAACTCTTCATTTTCAACACAACAACACCGCTGAGAAATGCAATAAATTCAGTTGTTCCAGCAAATTAAATGTCAGCAAGACACATTCGAAACAAAAATAAACGAATTATGATTGATAAAAACACACACACATAGTTGTCCTGTTCTGTCCGACCTTTAGCCTCCCACTTGGTAACGCCTCCATTACCCACCAGTGGGGAATTTCCCACACCGGTCTAGTTGGTATTAATTATTATTTTGCCCATCTATCCATCCATCCATCTATGCATCTGCCTTTGAAATATAATACCTTATCCAGCCCAATCAAACCTGCCCATCTACCCTGTCTTTCTATCTATCATTCTATCGATAATTATCCGTCTCATTCATCTGAATACTTACCCAATCACCCTTCTACAGTATAGTATCGCTCCTATAATACTCAGAATTACGTCACCTGAGCATCTCAAGTATCCTAGTAGAAATCAACACATTGGGTTCGCTGTCAGTCATGCAAAAATATGTACAGTTAGCCCGTGATGTTGAACACGAGGATCTTTCAAATTATTACCAATTCACAATTGTGTAAATGTATGATATCAACACTGGTGCCTGTGAACTTTTGGCGTCTAGTGTGTACTGTAGTATCTTTCGACTTCGCTCCCAGCTGTTGCCCACCTGGTCTGCAGGTCGCCCTGGCGTGTCAGCTGAGCGGCGGCAGGTATGAGTCGCTCCACAGTGCCTGGTGTCAGGGCCCTCTGAGGTCCAACTCGAGCCACCAGCTGCGCAAGCAGACGAGCTGTTGTGCAGCGAACTTGCGCACTACGATGTGTCACGCCTGTGTGTGTAACACAGGCTACAGCGCGCGGCACAGACACCTACACATTGACATACACACACACATGCATAACACACACACAGACAATAGACATGTATGACACACACAGACACGCGTATGCACATTCATACAAATACAACACATACATGACACTCACACACAGGCGTTATGCACTCACTCACACAGTGTGATATCACAGTATATTATAGTATTAGTGAATATTACAGTATATTTTATTAGTATCTTCCTAAAGTAAATGTGTATGTAAATGTGTGTCCGTCTCTGTGTGTGTGTGTGCATGTGTGCTTTGTCATTTTATATTTTCGACAGATAGACGTGGTAATACAGTGACTATAGTTAATATTTTTCATTTGATAATTTTATTTGATTCATCGTTTATTACTTTTGCTTTTTTCTTCATTAGCTTACATCTTTCTGACTAAAGTTTTTTTATTTATCAAACTCTATATCTTTTGGGTGCCTCCGGAACATGGGACCACCACAAGGTTGTAATAGTGCACTTGCACTCTTCCCCCATGCTACTGGATTTGCCTATATTTAATAGCAATATTAAACAATAGTGCTTGCAGAGCTAGAGACCTGTTCAAGCATGACGTCCAGCGCGCGACTACTGTCTGCCCTGATGAAACGGTTTGTGTCGCTGGTGCGTAACATCAATATCTCCACCAAACTAGCCAACTCCTATACAAACACACACACACACACACAAACATGCACACATATACAAACACACGCACGCTCACACACACACACAGATACACACAAACACAGATCTTTTTATGCATTTGTAGTTTTTGTACACACACACACATACACATACTCTACATGCACACACACACACATATATTTTGTGTATTTGTGTTTTTTTATTCGTATGATCTATGTTGGAATGGCAATACATGGAGAGAAAAACACACACACACACACACATACAGAAATGGTCATCAATTTTTCGTCAATGTTTCAACTTGTAAATCAATAGCGTGCATTTAACTGCAGACAATGTGAGAAAAGTAGAGTAGCAGAAAGAGAGAAAAGAGGTAGGAGAGAGAAAGAAAAGAGGAAGGCCACTTACCGGCTCTAGGGCGCGTCCAATGTGCTCAAACAGTTCAGTAGTCGTCTGGATGGCAGTGCGCATCACTTGCGAGCGCAGGTTACGACACTGACGAACTACGGCCGCCGTAACTGTCTTGACGTCGCCGACGATTACGGCCGGATGATAGCGAACCAGCCGGACGATATCCGTCAAGCCCGATACCGCCGTATCCCTAACAATCGCAATGTAGGTGGAACCAAATCAACCCTTAGGGAGCACAGATGATGAAAATGACCCTGTGTCTTTTTCGTCTCTCTGTGTTTGGATGTTTTAATCCTATACAATAAGTATGTCCTTAGAAAATGACGTCTAGTTAAACCTAGCCAATCCTACCACCAACAGATCACCTAGAAAATTTCAGTAAGATATAAGTAGGTGCATATGAAGACATATCGACATTTATAAAGATCCTGTATAAAGAACTTGTATATAGATTTCGGCTGAAACAACACTGACACAGCACTGATATAAGGTGACAGCCAAATCTAGCAGCCATCTGGTACCTCTGTGTGTGTGTATGTGTCTGTGCTACCATTCCGATGATGCTAGTTTGACATAGGCCATTTCCAGCGCCGCCTTCGGACTTGCAAACGTCGTAAGACTGCCGTCAAACAAATTCACCGATGGGCCGCTGGCATTCAGGCTCTTACTCAGATCGCCACCGAATCTAGACATTATCATCAAAAATAACACCATAAAGAAAATGGCGTGTGATCGTGTATGGTTGAATTCTGTCTGTGTATGTCTGTGGGTGTCTGTGTATGTGTTTGTGGAGTGTTCTGCCCCTCGGCGGCGAGCGAGTGACCGGCTCGCCGCTGATTGGTTGTGGCGGTGGGTGTAAGGCCAGTGAGTGTGTGCGAGTGTGAGTGTGTGTGATCCCGTACGTCACGGTGTGAGCCTGAAGGAGTCGTGTTCGAAGTGTGGTAGTGTTGCGACGTCTTGTAGGCGAGCGTAGGGCATCACTGCCCCACACGCGCCTGTCTATAAATACAGTTTTAGTTTTATGTGTCGTTACAGAAAAATATGCCCTTATATCGTCCATTTTTCTGATTTCATATTCTTTATTTCATACAATCAATGCATTGTTTAAGTACAATTTATTTTGTGTTTTTCTTTTCCATGTTTCCAGTCGCGGCGCCAAGGGGGTTCGGAAGGACTGAAGTCACCTCAAGAATGTGCCAGGTTCCCCTGATCCCCAAAAATCATGACCGTCACCAAAAATCCTGAACATTTCGTGCGGAGTTCCTCATGTTTCGCTAACCCCAGCATCTTATTCCTTGACTCCCCCTCAGTCCCCCAACGGAAAAACCTGGCGCCGCCACTGCTTGTTTCCATCTCGATGTTGTTTTATTACAATATTTATCGTTGATAAGTGTTTGTGCTGCTTGATTTTGATGCACGCATATTCGGAAGCAACATGGACACACAACAAACACAAGAACAGACACACAAGAGTTCTGCAGTGTGTGTGTGTGTGATGGTAATGTGAATTGCTTGAATCAAATCCGACCGAATCACTAACGTTTTCGACTTTTTCATCAGGGTCGGATGGGCAGCAGGTCCGGCTGACTTTCCGGCGGCGGCAACTCCGGACTGTCGATGATTGGCCAGCGTGTGAGAGCGGACTGTCTGTCGCGGACGGACTGCCGGATCGTGAAGAGCGGATCCCGCAGCAGCTCCGGATCCGGTGGTCAGAGAAGGCATAGAGTTGTTCATCACCCCACGACGTCCTAACAACCGCCACCAACATAACCGCACACATGGAGGCAGGCTTTCACGGACTCACACATATCTGTGGCGACTAAACCCATACTCAAAGCCTACTTGAGAAGGTGCATACTTGGAACTTGTCAGTGATCACTCGGTGTGTGTTCGTAGAACACCTTAAATCATCTTGAAAAAAAAACAATATTGTCATTAGAGCTCACAGAAAGCTCCTCAGAATATCTAGTATGTAGAGTTCAGAATGAAACCAAACAACACCATCCACAACCCAGTATCCACACATTCTCATTAAACATAAGACATTTCAGATTATTATACAATATTTCAATATTCTCGTGAAATATTTTCACAAAGCTCGTATATTTTCATACTAAATATAACAGCAATAACTTGATAATAAAAATACGTAATAATATTATTATTAACACGGCTTATACACAAGTCCTTGTTCCATTCCAATACTATGAATTCTGACTATCCTATACATGTGGTGTCGCACATCTGTGAGGGACTGTGATCACATCTGTGAAGGATATCAACTAGACATAATTCTAGCATTAACATGGCTCAAATAGCGTGGGTCAACACGATAGAAGGTAAATTTTACTAGTCAAACATTAGTTTCAATAGATAATTTATAATCACAGCAAAATGCATCCCGCAAAAAAATAATATAATATAAAGTTCATCCAACGAATTCCACTAAGAAAAACGCACAAAAACAATCAAACGCTGTTCAATTTCATCTTCACATCTGTATTGATAACTCAAAGTCAATGGATACAAAACCTCGAAATGATCGTGTGTTCTCATAGAAAGACTATCTTCATTGATAGGCATGTCGAACGAATCAGCCAGCTTTGTCGGATATATTTGAGGCAGAAAATTTAGCGTCCACAGTATCATGCTTCTGTGGTGGCCGTTCAGAAAGACGTTTCAGCAAACTGATAAACGGAGCTTCACAAGTGAGAGCAACAACAAACGCCGCAGCGAACGTTGCAAACAGGCAGCTGACAATGAAACACGATAAGACGATGTCGTCCACATACACAGACGATTTGGAAGAACCTACTATCCATTGGATAACGTTCATGTGCACAAGATAGCCGACGTAGGAGAGACGACTCAGTGGAACAAACACGGGATGAGATAGGAACGCGTTGATCACTCCTCCGTTGCCCGTGACGCACACAAATATCACCCAACTAACAGCCAGTGCCCAGGCCAATCTGTGAAGTCCTCCATATGCTACTGACACCAGTGGAGAGTAGGAGGCTCCGGGGAGCTGGTAGTGAGAAACTCCGAAGACGACCGCAGCCCCCACAAGACCAGCAGCTGTCCAGCCAGCGATCAAAATCCACCACGGCAGTTGAAGTCGTCGATTTCTCGCTATAAACAGGACATATCCAACTGCCAATCCCAGCAACCACACAGGACATCGACTCCATGTGTTTTGATAGAAGTTGAAAAACGTAGGATCACCGACGGCGCGCAGGAACGTCGGCGGGTATTCCCGGACGCCCCACGTGATTGTTCTGGCGGCCGTGAAGGAACCAATTGCCAGCAACAGTACAGTCACACCAAACCTCGGCTTCCAAACAAGAGCCGATAAGAATAGCGGAGCAAACACGTACATCTGCATATCGTTGGCCAGATACCATGTCTGAACCAGGCACGTTTCGGCCGGATCGAAGAAATTCTGCACATAAAGAAGAGTTCTCCACCAAAAGCGCGAGCATTGCTGGACACTCGGGATAACTCTGAGGTTCCACAGCGGCCCGTAGCCCGTAAAACGAAAGCACGTGGCTGTGAAAGCCACAACACACGCAAGAGGAACGGTCAGCCTCAAATAACGGTAGATGTAGAACTTGAGAAGATACTGTCCGTGGCAATTCCTTATGGAGTCCAGGGATAAATATGCCACTAGAAGACCAGAGAGCAAGAAAAATGTATCCACGCTAGGGAAGGCATTAACAATGACTGAAAAAAGCGGTTTTGGGAGCCATTCAACATAGACAATGGGATTAGAAGCCAAGCTCAACAAAAGCCCAGCTGCATGACCCATAACCACCCACGACATTGAGAAAAACCGTATACCATGGATACAACCAATAGTGTTTTTCTTCACGGTTGAACATCTGAAAATCGCTAGGGTGTTTCTGTATATTGAAAATATAATTAGAGCACTCAAAAGTCCGTTATTGTTCAAATATGTCATCCTTTCCAGATTGTTCACGTTTTTAGTGTTGCCAGCTTCATTAACAGACCAAACACCTTGTTTATTGCCTAATGTAAGCGTTACTCGCTGATAAATATCGACAACACTTCCGACAATCACCATCAAAGCCACCAGCAAGAACAGTGTAATAACTGTGATGTCTGCGTAATCCAGACGAATCGCGTCATCCGCTATGGATGTCCACGACACCGTTACGTTGATGCGAGTGAATAGTAATCCAGCCAAATGTTCAACATCTTCAGCGGAACAGGAGGACGGCAAGCACAATCCGGCGACTCCTCCAAGCAGGCCAGCCAGACCTGACACGATCCGCTCAGACGAAGGAGCTGTTGAGAGTTGTCGAGTACGAGTGAAGTTAATGAGTTCGTCTCCATCAAACTGGGGTTTTAGCAGGACAGTGAAATATCGTCCTCTGAAACCACCAGCCGATGCCAAAAAGGTAGAAGTCGAGTTGATGACAGCAATATCCACACACTGCTGATAGGCTCCTAAGGCCATCAAGTTCCCACTGAGAATTCCAGGTGGTATCTTGGCCGAAGCATCCACCATGGAGAGGGCCCATTTTTCCCGTGGGAAGGACATGGCCAAGATTGTCAAGTGTGCGTAGCACTTGTTGTGATCACTCATCCGACCTGTTTGGGTCAATTTCCTGAGTATATTCGCTGTCGGCGAGCCAAACAACGAATAGTAGGTACCAGCCCATGCACGATCACCCACAATTTCTTGCGAAAGACGATGATTCAATGTTTTATTCACACCTACTATAACATTTGAGGAGTTCTTATACATCACTTCAGCTCCCATTGAAATATCGGTTTGCTCAGCATGCGCATATTGAGTCAGATCACGCTTCTCCAACGCTTCCTCATGTTGGTGATGATGCCGAAGAACATGGGCATCGGAAACCACCCACAAGACAATCACACTCAAGAGCGCAGCACGCAACACACAAAGAGACCACATCAAGAGATCATAGACGAGAAGCACCGTGTGAAAGCGACTGCATTCAGCGCTGCCTCGCCTGCTTATGCCTTGAACAATGACAAACGCAAATCAAACAACAGGTGTACGATAACACTATCCCGATTATAACGAGTCAATGTTGACTCTACACATGTCAAACAATAAAGCACTATCGCAATCAAACACCACAAATAAACCAACACACAACAGTGACAAAAACTCCAAGCACAAATTTGTACAAACACACTGACACACACACACTGACACACACACACACACACACACACGTCTAATACACACACACACACACACACACACACGTCGCCAGCGTGTAATATGCGTGAGCAAATAGCCAATATACTTTGGTAAACTCTTTTCCTTTGGAAATATGCCTTGTCTTTTACGAACCTGATTGAAGTGATGAAGAGTATGGACCTTATCTTATCCGGGTTATAACTGTAGATTTTAACTAGATAGCTACATCCTGCATATTGCTTGCACTAGGCAGGCACACGCACATATCGTTAGCTGCACACTGACATTAATGTTGTATGAGCGATTTTGATGACTAAATGTGGTTGAAACTAAGTTCTGTAGTCTGTAGATTAAAATTGAGGATATGAACTGTATATGTGTGTGTGTGTGTGTGTGTGCGTGTGTTTGCAGTGTGATTCAATAATAAACCACGTTCATTGCATCTATATGTTTGCATAATATGAAATCACTGACCATGAGTGCGCATTTGCTGCTGTAGCTGATTTTTGCGGTCGACTTCGCGCCGAAACTCGTTGCGTTTCGCCAGCAACCTGGCCTTGCTACGAGTGGTGTCCGATAGAGCGGCCGTGTGCGTGGACACCTCATCCTAACATCACCCCCCCACACACGCATATATACTGGGAATGGGCGTATACCCCTCGACAAATTGGCTGGGTGGTATGAATATGCAATTATACCCCCCGATAATTCCGCTGAGTTCAGTTCATTGGGTATATTGTCATCGAAATCAGCATAGAAGGCAAATGACAATAGACCAAAAATGTGAGAAAATATAAATATGTGAAGAAATATAATACGCAATATACTTTTCATTGGGGTGTGTGTGTTGTAATTGAATAGGCTGAAAATGGTTGAGGGTTTCAAGCAATTGGCCAACTGAGTCAACTTTGAACACTAATGCATGATGGCTGTCATCCCCCCGAGCCTCGTCACAAATCTACGCCCATGATACTGGGTGTCTGTGTTGGTCCACTGTGCAATTTCTCAATGTTGAATAAAGGAAAAGTCTCGCTCATGGTTTCCGTGATAACTTCCGATCATGTGTGGAAAATCAGTTCGAGAATAAACATTTGAAGCTTAGCATTTATGTGTGTTTGTTTGTTTTTTGTGATAGCCCCTTTTCTCGTCCAAATATATTCACCATCAACAACATTGATTACAGTATGTATCTAATCCAGTGCAGCCCATCTTACGAATACCACTCATATCTCCTAGAATAAGCATACATTAGATACACTCAAAGTATGAGACCCACAAAGGGAGCAATGCTTTTACACTTCCCATCCAAAAAGTTGCTATTGTCATCGGGGTAATTTTACATCAATATGAAACTCTCTTCTATGCGTAGCCTTTTTCTCTGACTCTCTACTTCTTAATGAGCGAACTCAAACATTTTGCATGGCAGAGCTAAGAAATCCGATACGTTCAGCTGCTCCACCAAGTTAAACGTAAGGAAGTCATTAAAAACGAAAACAGAACAATTTGGATTGATAAAAACACACTCATTTCTCCTGTTCTGTCAGACCTTCAATTCCCCAGTTGACATTCTCTCCATTCCTCACAGGTTACGGACCACCGCTCTAATCCATCTCTGCCTATGAATTCCTCCGAGAAAACGCGCCCAGAAACGTGGACAGTCCATGAAGTAAGGAAAAACAAACATGTGTTGCAATTTTGCTTTCAACCACACGGCTTCAAAAACGGAAGTGTTTTCAGTGACCTGTCACAAGCAACCTTGTGTGCGATTTGGCAACTCTCACCTCGTCGCTGGCGCCTGTTGGTGACAAATGTGGCGCATGCCGAAATCGTCCAGTATCTTGATGGCCATTGTATCGCTCGTCTGTGCAACACTCACCCCCTGACACACAACAACACATACATATACACTGGTCGGCGAACTATTGTTGTGTGTCAGTTAGATACAGTGTAATACAGTGTAGCCCGAATTAGAGAACCCCGGTTATAAGAGGGCATCTCTTCGAGTACGTTGGTTCGTTGTCTATGAAGGTATGTCTTTCTGGGGCATGTGTTTTGCTTCTATAGTCAACCATATGTTTCATGTAGAAAATTCTACTTCTCCTCACAAGGGTTGAAAAAGAGAGCAGCAGAATGAATGACAGTGAGGAATATAGAGTGCATAAAGATATAACATAAAAACAAGAAACAGTATTAGGTTGATTCCCTATAATGATCGGTTATGGCCCAACAATGGATCGCAGCCAAGGATTCACGAGAAATAATTATTTTCTTAATAAAATATAATATCATGATTTTATGTACTTCGATATACACGCCTGAACATCAGTGTTTCATAATTTCAGCTGAATTTGTCCCTCATTGAATAAGTATTTACATTTAATTTTCTTTTGATTCTGGATCACTGTCAAATAAGAAGTATAGAACCACAGCGGCCTAATCAATGCGTAGCTGAATGTCGTGAATGGCGGGAAGAGATCACACGATGATCGATCTGGCGCGTGGGGGAACACTGCTTCGTGTTTTGATAACACAATAGATATTAGATGAACCGAACTTCGATCGATCCATACGTTGGAAATAGAAACCAGTATTGATCGGCCTTCGGTTAAGAAAGAGTGTGATTGCAACGTCAGTCATATATACGGTCATGTACATATATGCGAAAAGGTGACAGGCACATATAAGGTGACAACACCAATAAAAGTGTGCGATTATGTATAACAGTAATGTCGATACAACGCGTAAATATTATGGTAAAAATCAATTATTATTTAAAAGTATAAAAAAATGAATTAGCTACTTTTAATAGATGCTAAATTACATGAAATTCCATTTGATTGCTGTAATTAAGCAAAAACTGAGTGAACCTGTTGAACATGCACATTTGGAACTGTACCATTAAGCTGATGAGAAAGCTGAGAATGATGTCGGTGATACACACACGACCCGATGTTACACCAGTAAATATCTCATACAGAAAGGACAGGAGTTCAATGAGGAACGAGGAAATTCAGTAGATGAGGCTCACCTTTCAACAACGACCCGGTCGACCTTGCGTGAAGCATACGAACGGGAAGAGGAAGGTGCGAGGATGTGTCACTGGAGGGTGAGATCGTCTGTGTGGAGGTGGAGAGCAGCTCGTGGCTTTTGACCAGAGCAGCTGGTGTGAGAGCCTTCAACGAGGCTGGCGTGCCGCAGCACACAGACGACAAAGGCGACAACTTGGGGATTCTGCTGACGCTCGAATGACGTCGGCCGCGCACGACAGCATCATCGTCGCGCGCCGGTGTTGAATCGTCACACGAACGTAGAGCACGAGCACTATCCAATGAACAGTTGATATCCGAATAGAATGTGGAGGAGCGAGTCACAAGCGGCGGAATATCCGGTGTAGATTGGACACTCCGATCACCCGACACATTGCCGACTGAAATGTGTGAACCACGCGGAGACGAGTGCTCTCCGCGTTCCCCCTCAATGATGGGCATCGCAACTGCACTGGATGAGTTCACATAATCGTCGTTGTCATCAAATATTCGATCAATGCTGCTGCTACTCACACCCGGAAGCTGATCACTCGCCGTCTCCTGCTCGTGCCTTACATCAACCGGAGAGAGTACAGCGTCAGTATTGTCCGACGGAGATGAAGGACGGCTGAACAGGGATGATAGTGGCTCCTTCATCGTGTCGTCACACATCGACGTCCACAACGAGACCGGTTCGTTCACGTCGCACAGTCGTTCACCAGCGGCAGACAACAGTGTCGAATCGTCCAACAGAAAGTCATCTGAGAACAACGTGTACTGGTCAGACAGCAGGGAAGACGCGTTAGACAGCGACGCATCGAACAAGAGACGGCTCGATCGATCGTCTTCTGTCGTCGCAACGGATGTCATCGGCTCACTCTCGTTGCTCACTGATCCAATGTCGGCTATCATGTTTATCGGTCCAACAGTGTGTGTTGTCATGGTAACGTCAGAAGCAGCGTACCGCTGGAGGTATTGCTCACGCACGAAATCCAGCCAATGAAAAACGTTGATAGCACCAGCCACTGATTGTTGCCTATTTTCGGGTTCCGGCAAATGCAGTGAAGTAGTATTGACACATTCGCTTTTCAGCGTATGAAAGTCATAATTGGGCAGCGCATTTCCTGTTTCAACCGTCGATCTACTGGATAAATCTGGCGAAACGGTCGGCTGACTGTCACAGCTGGTGAGATGAGCACAGCCACGTGTATCCGACGATGCGCCAGACACACCGACAACTTGTGATCTATTGGGCGGTGGACAGAGGTGGTGATCGGTGACGGAGTCGGTGCACGGAGAGCGTGCGCGTGCTGCAACGATGAATGCGTGACTGTGGTCAGGTGCGCCGTCATACCTTTCCAACATCGAGCCCCTCCAACGTCGATCGATATCGGTGAGTGTGTCGTGTTGTAGAGCCGCCCCCTTGTAGACTGCCCTGTTTGAGTAATGCGCTGCACACACAGCACCAGGACAATGCTCCCTCGTGTTGCCACGTTGTTCATTGGTACAATTACTGGCTGAAAGCTCAGTGAAAATCTTTCTGTCGGTTTGATAACGACGAACACTATCAACTACATTAGTAGATGTATCCGAACCAGACGAAAAAATCATTTGGTATTCTACGAGAGGAGGTGCCGCACAACTCTCAGTTGGTGACGACACAACACTCAATACAGGCAGACTTATCGGCAAACAGACATCTGACTCTAATGAAGGAGTGACGGTGTGTTCAACAAGATCAATATTCTGCTTTACTAATGAACATTGGCATGTTGGGTCTGATTGATCCGCGGTGCATTCCTCAATCAGTGACAATATTATCTTATCAACCGATGAACACTCATCTGATCGAGTTGATAAATTCACACCGTTTTCAGAAGAAATGTTTTTGTGTTCTCCAATTGGGAATGGAGATAATGAGTGTGCTTGGTCAGAAACTTCATCAATTAATGCTCCGCAAGAATGGAGAATATTGCCGGCATCTGACACTATTTCATTGGAATGTTCTTCCTTCAGTAATCTATCAAGTGATTGACATCTCTTCACACTCAGATCCAGCGGTTCGCATACCGTCAGAATAGAACTACTAGAATCACACGCACTTAATTCCAACAATGTGCATTCTGTTGGAATAGTATTAGTGAAAAATTTCACCGAGTCTTCACTCGAAAAGCTTTCTCTCTCAACACAATCCGCCACTTCCATGGGACACAACGGCGAGGAATCATGCTGAGAATCACTGGACGAAATCCCAGCAGTGATATCAACGTCTTGATCACAGTGGTTGTCATCAACGTCTGGTGGGAGAGAAACAGTACTGTCGGAACCAGCATCGTCGTTCAAATCAGACGATTTCGCTGTCGAATTATCGTTCACGTGTGATACCTCTTCATCGCTATAGACACTGGGCGGAACAGACAGAAGCGACTCTTGTGCTGCTCCGGTGGCATTAGAAACAATCATACTTGTAGCGGATGTTGAGGTGATCGAATTATCTTGTTGCGGGAGACCCAAAAACTGAGCGACAACTTCCACCGCCTCCCGAATCTCTACAGTTAACGCCGGACCATCCTGTTCTTCAGGTACCAGATCATGTTCTTCTTGACCAGCAAAGTTCCGCCATGTGACCATTCTATTAAGCTTTTCATATTTAGATGAACCCTCAACGAATAAGTTAACAATATCGGGCTCATTCTCGCAACTACGAGGTTTTAGATTTTCTTTTTGCATCTCTATCGGGTGTGTAGTATTAATCTCTCTATTGATAGAGGAGACAGCAGCAGAAACAGGATCAATTGGAATAAACACCCGCGAATTGTCAACTGAAGAAGAGTCGTAGTCGCTGGCGAGAGTGTTGAATGTGGACGTCAACACACCATGACGTACTTGGTTAGAACGCTCCCGCACTGAATCATCAAATGAACGAATTAAGCTGTCACGAGGCAAAATTGTTGATTGGGTACATGCGTCCTTTCCACTCGTGATCTCCGTGATATCGGTCGCCAGAAATGAATCCGCGGATGATTCTTCGCTGGAATAAACAAGACTCGAGCCGGTTGGACGATACTCTCGTTCACTGATCAAGCTGGACATAAGACCGATAGTTGCCCAAGTCACTTTGTCACCACCGGACGACAAGACAAAAACCTCCTTGCGATCGAAATTTGAACAAGCGCGAGTCTTGTGCTCGCTCTTTGTCCGTGGCAAGTTAAGTTGAGATGATTCGGACAACCGAATGTCGTTGGCAGAGCTGTATTTGGCCGTATGACTAGCCAGCGAAGCCCAGGTCGTGTATTTCGACTGCATAGTGTTGGACTGACACGAGAAATTATCGGTGACAGCCAATGTACGTGCCAGGCTGCACCAACTAGTCATCATCACATTTCTGGTGCTCGCAGTAGCAACACCAGAGCTATCAGCCCGAGTGGACGCCTGCAGATTACCAGTTGAAGAAGACCTGCACTGGATGGTGAGAGTATTGGTACTGGAGGTGGATACGTTCCGATTCGTCTGGACGCGAGCTAAGTCAGCAAATGATCGAAGCACATAACCGTGGCGCAAATTTGTTGACTGAGCGTCTGCATACTCCCCCGATAATGAAGCTTGGCTTGATGGGACAGGATCGCCGTCGTAAGGTTCAACAAGACCACCGTTGTGGATCATCTCGAAGGAGTTAGGATCGACAACCACCATCGTGCTTCAAAATGATAATCTCGGGCGCAACTAAGACAAATTAAAGCCAGACACGCAAATGGCATGCCTGGTATCAATAACACGTCCATAAAACCAACAGTACACAAATATAGACAGCAATAAACATTTTCATTCACCCACTTCTCGAAAAGTATCACCTTGAGTTTAAAGTTTGCCTCTGCTCTGTCTATCTCTCTTAATTCTTCCGTTGTACATTATCCCAATTTGTGGTGAAGCTGCACAGTTCTGATTCTTTTCCATTATATCTCATTTCCACTGCGTATTTTGTTTCTGCGCTCATATCTCTCTCTGTCCCCTGATGGTCAAGGTGCATGGAGATTGCATTCATGCGTTCATGACCTTCTGATTTCACCTTGCTTATCAATTATGGTAATAATAGCAATCATATGTGGCCCTTCAATAGGTAGAAATAATAAGACAAACAATACAATTATAGACGCCAATGAAAAGGTCTGAGCTCACCATGCAGCTCTTGTTTCACTCTAGGGTTGCCAGTTGGGTGATGGCCAGTGATGCCAGTGTTTGTCTGTTTGCCAGTGTCGCCGACGACTGGAGGAAGATGATCGCGCGCCCGGTGCACAAATGCACGCGGTGAGTCGGTAACAGGCGAGTGTCGTTCACGCCCGCGTTGAGTCAAATCAGACACGGAACGATGAGGCTTGACTGTGTCAACCACAGGCGACACCCGACTGACACAATGACACAATGACACAATGACACAATGACACAATGACACATAATGCCACATGACACATGACGCACTGTCACATGATACAATGACACAATGACACAATGGCATATGACACATGACACAATGTCACATGATACAATGACACAATGACACAATGACACAATGACATTTGACACATGACACGTATAATACTGACACAATGCCACATGACACATATAATATCACATGACACTATGACAAATGACACATGATACAATGACATAATGACACATGTCACAATGACACAAGACACATGACACATGAAAAAAATGACACATGACACAATGGCACAATGACACATGGCAAAATGACACAATGTCACAATGACACATGATACAATGGCACATGTATAATACCACATGGCACAATGACACATGACACATGTCACATGACAAATGCTACAATGACCCATGACTCAATGACCCATGACCCATGGTGCAATGACACATGGCACAATGACACAATGTCACATAATACCAAATGACACAATGACACATGATAAAATGACACATGATAAAATGACACATGATAAAATGACACATGATAAAATGACACATGATAAAATGACACATGATACAATGACACATAACTAATGACACATAATACCATATGACACAATGTCACATATATTTATACCACATGACACAATGACACATGATAAAATGACACATGACGCAATAACCCAATGTCACATAACACAATGACACACATATAATACCACATGACACATATATAACACCACATGACACACATGCAATATACCATGATATAATCCTGTAGCGCAGTGGTTCCCAAACTTTTTCAGCTTGTTACCCAATTTAGCATACCATATTAAGCATGTTACCCCTTTGTTACTGTACAATACAATATCCACACAATGCAAACAATAAACATAATATGCTAAGTTAACATTAATCCCAAAACAAGGTACCGCAATGTTTTCTTGAATTTCAGAATTCTTAACATTTTCCTGTCACCCCTACATTACCCCCGAACAATAGCTAAATTACCCCAGGGGTAATATACCATTGTCATTGTCATTACCCCATGGGGTAATTTACCCCCAGGTTGGGAACCACTGCTGTAGCGTCAGCCAGGCGTCCTCATGTATGAATATTCCGCCGATAGGTGGCAGAACAATCGTTTCACACATGACGTATTTTGTTTTGCAGGTATATATACAGGTGTTGTGTTTGTGTGTTTACTTATGGCATTGTGCGTGCAAAAAGTTGCTCTGTTGCGTCACATATTTTAGTTTGCCTTGTTCCATCACCTGTATATGGATCATATCAGAGCCGTTGCGAGGACTTATGAGGCTCCCCCCGAAGGCAACACTTGAGCCCCTCCCGAAGGTAACACTTGGGGCCCCCCCGAAGGCAGCACTTGGGGCCCCCATTATAAATAAACCATCAAATAATGAATATATTTATTATACGTAATCGCATAATACAAGCTCAGGTGAAAACATCTGAGCAAAAAATTAAAGGCTATACATAATATGATAAAATTTAATGTCATACGTGAAGCTACGG
>OU696571.1:12826936-12884436 GCA_916048095.2 Sacculina carcini
TAATAAAAGAAGATTACTAGTAGAAGATTTTGCGTCCCTAAGGGTGGCTCCCCAGCGAAATGTCGCTGGAAATGTACCTAAAATGCAAATACTCTACGAAAGGTTTGAAAATAAAATATTTTTCGGCCATTCGACAACACATTTTGGCATTTTTCGTCACATAATAAAAACACAAAACGCCAAAAATTATCACATTGCATTCCTAACTCTGGCCAGAAGCCAAATAAATTATAATGTGTTGATTTAGCAAATTAAACTCACAAATCAGATGTGATAAATGGGCTTGTTTGCATGCGTGTGTGTGTATGTGTGTGTTTGTGTGTATGTGTGTGTGTGTGTGTGTGTGTGTGTGTGTGTGTATGTGTGTGTATGTGTGTGTGTATGTGTGTATGTGTATGTGTGTGTGTGTGTATGTGTGTATGTGTATGTGTATGTGTGTGTGTGTGTTTGTGTATGTGTGTGTATGTGTGTGTATGTGTGTGTATGTGTGTGTGTGTGTGTGTGTGTGTGTTGATTCGTGTTATGTTTTTGTCTTCCACATAGTGTCCAAAATTAAGTAAAATACAAAAATTTGCGGAGTAATACCATAAAGAATTTTATTAAAAAACAATAAATGTATAAGTCTGGATACATATAAACAGCTACACATATAAATAATTTATGCTGTGAAACTTTGTTAAAATAAATATGAAAATAGATATATACTTGCTTATCACAACTAAAATAATAATTAATCAATCAAATATAAAATAGATTCAATCAATAAAAATATAATACAAATATAACTATAAAAAGTTAATCACAACTAAACACAGAAATAAACAAAACACCATTATCCAAATTTCGACCATAAATTTTTAAATGAAGTATGAAATTTTTTATATATGAAACATTGCGAAATACCTGCTGAAGAAGCCTTGATGGTTCTGACTGGTGTGTTTTCGATAGTGTTCGTGATAATCCTTTTCGAACGAGGAATCATAAAATGTCATGTTATCGTCAGTGGCAGAATTCGATGAGCTTGGCGTCTGTAAATAACAAAAATGCGTAAAAATATCATTGAATATATTATCAATTATCAACCGATTGCTCTAGATATCAAAAACACTTATATATTATCAACCTTATTTTAAAAAATAGTCAAAAATTTGCATTTTAAACTCACACCACCCAAAAATTACTTTGTTTTCAATTAAAATAACGTGTTTTTGTTGAGCAAGTGTGTTTTATTATACAGCACCAATATTTTAATGTTTTATAACACGTTTAAGGCTACTCTCATTCAATTTAATCATAGTCAAATGGTGTTTGTCCAAACCCACCTGGCAAAGTGATAAATTGTCCATTTTATTCACTGCCAATGAAGAAGCCGAAGAAGCAGAACCTGTCAGTGAAAATTACAAAAAATCATTTAGACGTGACTTGTCTCGATCCAAGAAAATAACCGTTCACACAATACTTGTAAAGCTGCCAATTTCTGGAATTTCTCAATTTATCATTATTCTTGATGTTTTCTATATGTTATCGAAAAATACAATCTAACCATATATCATGCAAAATCTAGAAACAGAGCATAGAAACAATGAAATTCGCATAACCATAGAATTAGTTTTATTTTATCATTATGTTAACAACAATAAATTGGCGGAAAAATGCATTAATTTTATACAAAGTGTGTTATATGTGTGCTTATAATTTTTACAATGGATAAAAAACGTTTAGTAAATTATTTACTGACAGACATAATTTCTAAATACATATTTACACACACATATACACTCACACTCATACATAATAGCATACACTTATATATCACATACACACATACATAACGCACAGCTTGAAGGCACGAAAAAGGTTTAAATAAGCTACCATTACTGAGCGAAGTAGTGGAGTGACTCAGGGATGGAAGAATGGGACGATGAGTCATTGGCTTGTCGTGGATCAGTACTGGCGGTGACTGCGCTGCTTTTGTCGCCAATGTGCCATTATTGTAGCCGAAGCGCGCATAATTGTCGCAATGCTGATGTCTGGGCGTCAACGGTTGAAGTGAACCTGTATGTTGGTAACAATTTAGATAAGTAATTTTAATTCTTTGTTTTTTTCTAATTGAGCTCAGGTTCTGAGTAAGTGTATTTTAAGTCGAATTGTTTTCCTTGTAAAATTTTCAAGTTTACTCTAAGCTTATTTAACAAAATAATGTGTATTATATTTGAAGTTATACAATATTTTTCCGAAAATTTTCACAAGTTATTCGTCCCTAGTCAATTTTAGTTTAGTCTAGTGTATTTTGATTATTGAAATTAGGCCGTATTTAACTCAAAAGTTGTTGAGTGATTGTAATTTTTTTTGTTGAAATTTGCCGATATTTTTAGCGATGTTTCACCTCGTTTATTGGAGCCGGCGCTCACAGGCCAAGCGAGTATTTTCTCATTGACGGGTTGATTCTGTGAAACATTTAAATAACAAGTCAAATACGGTCTGTTGAGAGAAAAACAAGCAAACTGACGTCGTAAAGCGAGAATGTCTTTTATTTATCCATCAGAATATACAAATCAGGGCAGTTCAGTGCCGAATTATAACCCGGTAAAAATGTCTGTATGTTTGCATTGTAATTTCTGAGCTGATTGTTTAAAATCATCCTATTCAGTGTGAAATCTATGAAAAAGGCTCAGAGTGTTCACAAGTGACTGGCAGGAGAAGGACCAATTGACAAGAAGATGTCATGCGTGAACTGGCGTTACTTCTCAATAAGCCTTTGATGGACCTTCCCACATTCACCAGCTGCGCGTAGTGATTGAGGTGACTGTCATCTCATCTCAGCCATATAACTCGATCACAAGTAGAAACTGCGCTGCTTTTGTACAGGAGGAACAAGTTCACCCCAAATATGAAATAAAGACAGTAGGATTTAGAGAATAAAGATGCGGGAGAACAAGAGAGATAAACTGACCAGAAACTCAAAATGACTTGTTTCGGGAACAAAGAGGATGGAGGTCACTGACTGGATGACCACTGGCTGACTAGTATATCGTCCGCCATTTAACAGGTCTTGTTTTCAGTCCTGATGGGAGTCTAGCCACCTTCCTCATTGCTAGAGCCAGTGGCTAAGCCGGTTTAGTCGCCGACACATCAACCATGACGCTGGTAATACTGGAAATATATGTTACCAGTAGCAAGACAATACCTGTCCTCACCTACAAAGCATCGACGCTGTTTTGTAGGCGATCCGCACAGTGTCTGGTGCCATAATTATGCGCATTCATCATTTGTTTGCTGCTAACTATGTACAAATTAAGGTTCTATCATAAAATAAAAAACAGCCTGAAATTGAACGCATTTTTGAAGTGTCGTGAAATACATTCCACGCGAGTTTGCCGTAAATTTTCTGCAAAATTCAAGCAGCAACTGAGTGTGTGTGTGCTGCCATTTACAGCACGACATTTTAATTTTATTCAGCGCACTTGAAAACCAACAAATTTATGAGGAAATTCGACACTAACAGCCGCTCGGCTATGTTTAAATAAAATCCTTTATTTTGCCAAATTTAACCTACTTGATTTTCGCATAAAAATCCTCTAGAACCCTGAATTTGAAGGTGATGTGAAAGTTTTAACATAGCAATGACAATGTTTCCCTGTTTTAAAGGAATTGTTCTAGTTTTGTGCTGGCACCGCAACCCACCGTAACTGGCAACCCATGTTGTCCCGGCGAGCAGATAGGGTTGCCAGATCCAGAAGATGTCGAGTCGCAGTCCGGAGTGTGGCAAATGTCGGTCTTATTGCGACAACCGCACAACAATGCAAAAAGCCACCGCGTCATAATCACTCATTCAATGATTCCACATGATTTTCAACTAGCATCCATCTGTATTGGCACTGCCAAATAATTTAGCCAAGTGAAGCCTATTTCCCCTCGTTGCTCACATGCGGTGACACTCGTACGGCACACAAATTGTCAATGCCTGAAACTGGCAACTCCAAGCGTACAGCTCGGGAACAAGTGACGCGCTATCGACAATTGGGACAGCCGGTCTGTGTATCAGTGTGTGTGTGTGTGTGTCAATGTGTGTGTGTCAGTGTGTGTGTGTGTGTTGGTAACAGTTCCCGGTAATCAAAGCGGCGGTGGTATGGTGTACATCGATCACCACACCACCACCAACCTTCCAACCAGGGCTAACGAGCATTTGTCTAAGGGGACGGGAGGGGGGCACTTGTTCCCCTCTCGCTTCCTGGCTCCCTGGCAAAACAAACCCGTCAGCCAATTGCAACTGATTGTTGGTTTCCACACAAAAACACACACACACACACACACACACACACACACACACACACACACACACACACAAACACACACAACAGAAGCCGAACTTGGAAGCGAATATTCTAGACGAGTGTGTCTAATGCGAGTAGAATGGAAGGAATGGGGCAGCTAAAATATGATTGTTCCTGCACATCAAAAACACTAGTTCGTCTCTAATGCGCGCGGTGTGTTCGCAAAACAGTAACGGCATCAGAGGGGAGCTTGGGAAGGCTTGAAGTTTCTCCCCTCCAAATATGCCAAGCCTACCCTGAGCCCCTTAAAATCCTGACCATAAGCATTTCTAGTGTAGTTCCTCACGTTTCACCAAGCTCCCGCATCATTTTCACTTAGTTCACCCTCGACTCCGCACCGGGAAATCCTGACGCCGTCCCTGTCGCAAAAATAGCTTCAGAATCGGTCGTGATTGGTGATTGATTGGGTGTGATTGACGGTGTTCGTGACACCCTGGCCTCGAATCAGTGTCACGGTTCGCCGATATGTTGCCAATATGTACACTCAGTCAGTTGGCAATGTTTCCATTAGCAGTATGGATTCAGCCTGGCCATACATTGATTTGCCGAGTATTGATGTGTGGAACGTGTTCCATTTTGCGCCAATTTTTGGCTGTCAGACGAGTTTTCAAGGTTGGCCGTGTACAGTTGGATAATTGGCCGAAATTAGAGCGGATCTAATTCCTGCTTTCTCGACGTCTATAAAGTGGCTGTTTGAAAATCATTCACTTGATTTCGATAAAGGTGCTATCAGATATTGACTTGTCAAAGTAGAAGCTCTACGTAGGCAACTTCTGGGACGAAAAGTGTATCACTATCTTTGTCTTCCTAACTATTTCAACTTTACATAAATCTTCAAATAGTTTAAAAGGTGAACGGAAAAAATGTTGACATTTCTAATATGTTTTTACTTCATGACACACACAAAAAAGTCATCCATTTTCTCCTGCCCATAGTATATGTGCTAGTGTATGTACAGTTGAATTATTTAAATAGGACAAATTTGGTACAACTCACCCGATTCAGGCTGTTACTGGGAAATATGCCGTCAGATACAGTACGTTGAAGGATCCTGCTTTGACCAGTCAAGTTTGTGACACTGTCGACATATAATAATATTGTATGTTTTCTGGTTCTATTTGATAAATATTATCAAATAAACATATGCAAATTTGTCTGCTGTGAAATGATGTCGCATATTTTGTTTTGACAATTTTTCTTCAAATTAGAGAGGCATATATAATATATGACAAAACGGAGTGAATTGTAATTGATAAATATTTTATTCAATATCAAATTGCATTTAAATAATTTATTAACGCAAAAGTGTGTATAAACACACATTTATTTTTGTTTTTCCAAGAATTTATTTTGTATGGAACTAAATATAATCTATTTAATTCAAGAGATAAAATTTAGTAATTTGAATAATTATAATATGCTCATTTAAATTCTTAATATTTAAAAATTTGCCGTCTGAAAATCGTGTATTCCTGGCACACAGACCCGAGTATGCCAGTTTGATCAGGTAGAACTTTGCCATTTTTATGAGGCACTGAAAGGCCTCGATCACATCTCCAACTCGTTTCTCCTGCTGAACATGCTGTAGTGGAACCAGAACCACAGGATCCTGCACTGGGGGAACGCTGGCCTCTCAAGATCCACTCCACATCGGCTGCTGCAAGGAAAACAGCAGTAAAACATGTTTGAAATGGTTCCAGTTCAGATATAGATATTGGGCTCAAATTAGATAATGTTTTTATAGCGGGTAGAAAACACAGCAGAAAATACAATTCATATTTGGCGCTATATAGTTTCAAAGTGATACCAAGGCGATTAATTATACTAGCGTTGGAGGAAGTTGTACTTTGAATTTGACGAAACATTTGGTCTATACCAGTGGTTCTCAACCTGTGTGGGGAATTCCCCATTGGTGGGAATGGAAGAGTTGCCAAGTGTGAAGCTAAAAGTCGGACAGAACAGGACAACGATGTGTGTGTGTGTGAGTGTTTTTATCAATTCAAATTCGTGTGTTTTTGTTTCTAATAACATTGTTTTTGCTTCGAATAATAATCTTGACATTTGATGTAACAACTGAATTTATTGAATTTATCAGTGCTGTTGTGTAGGGAATGAAGACTTGGCTCATTAAGAAGTGGGGAATCAGGGAAATAGGTTAAAAAGCATTTGAAGCATTTGAAGCTGAAAATTGTCTGTGATCTGGTTATATACGAGTACTCGTACACATTGATTTTGAAACAATGGGATATCTTGAGCTCTTTTCCGCTTGGTGCAGGACCAGAACTAACGCCCATAACATTAGCTTCTAATGTGAAAACTTTTGTAAGGAGAAATTAGCTTTTTAATCATTGAGATGAAACAATACATTGAATTCATGATTTTCCTTTGAATATTTTAATTTCAACCTTTCACTCTTTTAAGGAATACTCTCGGAGTCTAGATTTTTCTACTCTAGTCTAAATCCTTTAATCTAGTGAATCATAGAGTCCGCTCTTCTTGTTTTGTTTGTAGGTTCTTATGCCTTATTTCTGCATGCGCCATTGAATGGAACTGAGTACCTTCAGACATCGGGCACTCTCCGAGTGCGTTGATGTTGCCGGACGGGATTTTGAGCGCCAACTCGGGCAGACCATGCTCGTTGAGTCTGGGCAGCTGACGTCTTCGGCAACGAGCATTCACAGCCTCGACCACTCCTTGATGACCCTGCTGTTCGAGTCGTTGCCAGACCTCCTGCCAGCCGTGATGCTGTTTCCTCGCGCCACAATTCTGGCCCAGCAGAGCGACGCACTCGAGACTGATGTGGCGCAATTCGCGGCGCGCGTGCACAACACATGGAGCCATCAATTCAGCCAATTGCACTGCGTTGAACCAATGACTTGGGAAGGTGATCAGGGCTGCTATGATGACATTGATCACGTGACACATCGTTGCAACATTGTCCGATGATAGATGACACTGCAATCGGCTGAGAACAGTGGCAGGCGTCAGGTGTCGCATCAATAGGAGCAGAACGGTAGTGACTTTGGCAAGCACTGGCACTGATGAAATTGGCAACTGTTTGACTAGCAGAGTTGCCAGTTTGTCCAGTTGCGACTCCACCGACTGCTGCAGTCTTTCGACCAACAACTGCAGGATTCCTATTGCATCCAGTTGGACTCGACATTCTTGACGCTCCAGGAGACCTTCGACTAGTGGTAGCAGTTGTGGAAGGTGACGTTGCAGCGAAGATAGATCAGTGGTTTCTTGAAGCGCTTCCAACAATTCCTTTGCTCCGCTGTTGTGACCAGCGTTCTGTCAGGAAGAGAGCATCACATTGACTGCGTAACACGGGAAATCACCCATCGCTTCATTCAAACAAGCAGCAGAAATATCAAGACTTCTGGAAAATAACGCTAAAACGAATTATATAATAGAAGTATAATTAATTATAATTATATAATAGATATATAATAGAAGTATGATATTACAAATGAAAAAACAAATAAGAAAAGAAATATGAATAAATAAAATACATTTAAGAAATAAACTCATAATTATTGGATTATATATAACGTATAATACGCAAAAAGATGTTACGGTTACGAATATTATAGTTATTGTATATTTTTCCGCTGGTATGTGCATTCATACGTCATGCGTAATCATAATTCCAACCATTTCTTATCAAAACGTTTGTATAACCATTGAAATTTTCTCTTATAATCCATTAGACTTATGAACCCAGACCTACACACGCACACACACGAATACATACACATACATACGCATGTAGGAAACACACATACATACACAAACACACAAAAACACACAGCTATTTGGATCGATAGCAGGCAAACTTGGAGGAAAAACTTTGAGCAAAAACTAATCAAAAAACGAAAAACATTTGGTGCATTAGAAAATTATATAGTTTTCCCGGAGTAATTGAACAATACTTTCAAGCATGACCCTACTAGTATAATATTGTTAACTAAGGGGATTTTTCCATAGAAGAATTTTCCCATTACGCTCAAAAGTTGGAGACAAACATTTTGTCAGATTTGAACCAACTTTTACTGTTAGAGGAAAGTTTGTTATGAAAATCTGTTTTCAATAGAACAGTATATACATATATATTTAATACAACATAAAAATAGTCGTTAAATTTCTCTCTTAAAATATACAACTAAATTGTATATATGTATGTTTACGTGCAAGTAAGTCTTTGTGTGTGTAATACAATCCTTTTTTATTGTAATATTTGAAAAACAGTAATTATTATTCTACATGTAAAGGTTAATTAACTTGTTTTTGCAAAGAATTTTGAACAGCATAATATTGTCTGTACAATATTGTATTGTCTTCTGATTTCAACCTGTATATGTTTGTTATGATCCTGTCTCTCATTCTCTCTCTCCTTTCGCCTCTCTGTGATATTGTTTGAACTATTTCTCCGTTTCATGATTGTTCCAATTCTCCTCGTTGTCTTATTTTTCCCTGTCTTGAGCACAGTTACTGCTTCCTTTCCTTCCTTGCTGCTTTATTTATTCTATTGGGAATGTTCTCTGTAATAATTCTCTGTCGATTTTATTGTTCGAACATACCACTTGATTTTTTGGAACTGTGCCCTTTGTGCTTGTGCTTGCCCATTTACCAATTTTGGTTGTTTTGTGACTTCTCTTTCTTTTACTTGCTCATTTCTCCCATATTCTTTACAATTGTCGTTTTATCTCAATTGATGTTTTCCCTTTTTCGCCCTTGTGTTTTACCGGCGATATAGCAAATACACGTTGTTGTTGTTGTTGTTACTTTAGCTCTCAGAGCAGCAAATACCTCTAAATCGACAATTTTGATCGACTGTCCCGTTTCGGTGATTTCCTCGAAGACAACACGCTGCTGCATCACGTCTTAGCACTTCAACACTGGCGTAACTCACTCACACACAGCTTCTAACAGCCTCTTTGAAGTCGTAAAATCCATTCATCCAGACATGAGATGAATACAACACTTTTCTACACCACAAACACTAGATCACATCAAACTGAGCGCACCACACACACTTGTCAAATGAAAACCCAAAAAGGTTCGGATGTGTCTTGTGTGATTGCCGTCCTTTCTGTGCCGAAGTTGCCACAGCTTTGCTCGACCTAAAACGTAACCAACCTAGTCACAATCCACACACACACACGCACACACACACACACTCACACATGTATGCACACACGTGCGTTATTTATTTGCAAAGAACACGAAACCCGGTCAATAGCCGCCCACAATCGGTGACATGGTAAGATGGCTCACGCGACCACACCTACACCACGTGTGTGTGTGTGTGTGTGTGTGTGTGTGTGTGTGTGTGTGTGTGTGTGTGTGTGTGTGTGTGTGTGTGTGTGTGTGTGTGTGTGTGTGTGTGTGTGTGTGTGTGTGTGTGTGTGTGTGTGTGTGTGTGTGTGTGTGTGTGTGTGTGTGTGTGTGTGTGTGATTGAGTAAACATTGCGTGTCTGTCCAACCTACTTTACCCCCCTCGCCCTCCCCCCAAGAGGCTGACACCAAGACACCTAGGCCCACCTGGGCCGTTGCGATCCATCCCTCCTTGTAGAACACACACACACACACACACACACACACACACACACATCAGGTTGACGGTGGTAATAACCGCCAATCCACATGGACCACTCACACATTCACACAATAACACACACACGCACACACACACACACACGCTAGCAGACAGACACACACACACACACACACACACACACATACACACGCTAGCGCACACGCACATACATTAGCACACACACACACCCACCAGCACACACACACACACACACACATTGATGTGGGGTTGTTGTATAATTCAGACATCATCAGACGGAACAGTAATTTCCAAGACAAGAAAATACTACACTTGTGTATGAATTAGAGCATTCGAATGTGTGAATATATATGTATATATATAACAGTATAACACACGTGGATTTAATACACGTAAAATGCTGCATAATTCAAAATGATAATAAGAAGAATTTACAACATATACATATATATAGAAATTGGATCATTAAATTTTCAAGCGCTGGCGTAATTATAAATATATTTTGCGTTTTACGCATTTATTAATATATAAATATACCTTGGTTAAACAAATGCAGATTTAGTGTGACATGTAACTATAGATATAGCTGTATGGCGAAGTGTGTAAATGTGTATAAAATGTATAACTGTTGTTTGTGCTAATGGAATATGTGCATGTGATGTGTTGGCTATTACTCAAGCCATGATTGTTTTTTGATAGTGAGCTTGCGTGGTTGTGCTCACGATCAGCGAGCTAATTGACTTTGGGGAGGCAAAACATACAGGCGTGTGTGAGCAGCTTTTTCTATGTAAAAAACAAGGTACAATCAGTTTTCCATAAAATTGCGATTCAGAATGGATTTACCACGTAACATTTGTCAATATTTGCAAATTATAATTTGCCAAATAATTATTTACCAAATGCGCTGACTATGAATATTTATGCTCATATATTTTTGCATATATATTTGGTACGCTGTTGGTTTAATTAATCAGTTTTTATAGTATCCAAAATTACAAGCGTGTTTAGTATTGATTTTCAAAATCGAAATCTGTCAAAATTCACTAAATTTTCTAATTAAGCTGCAAATTTTTGTATCACATGACGACTCGAGTTTAAGGGAGATTATTTAAGGGAAATAATACATTTTCTCATGTCTCGATAAATTCAGCATATTCTTGGTTGGCAGCCCCACGTGAGCATTGCAATTAGTTTGGTGCCAGTTACTAATTTGTAAACAGTTGCCACGTAATATTGAGTTGACTTGATTTGTGTTATGGTTGTTGTGCATTTCCATCTGTTTTGCTGTTTTATTGGGCTTTGAAATAGTTTGAGCATCGATCTTTAATTTCGCGTACTTCTATGGGTAACTCAAACAGCGTTGATGCTCATTTAGAAAATGCTAGGAAAACAGGAATATGCTCTTTATCGAAGCGTCGTTTGAACGAGGTCAGATATACTAATTTGTTTGTGGCTTTTACAATGTTTATTCATATATTTTATATGCATTATGTCCATTGTTGTTTTGTGTGCTTATTGATATTTTAATATTGCTGTGGAACTCTTGAGCATGCTGGAATTATCGAGTATTGCTTTGTGATGCACATTGGCACATTGATCTTATGTGTTTGCTGACACAGTTTCCTCGTGATGTACTGAAGCTGGCGTCTTCTCTTAGAACACTCGACGTTTCAGAGAATAAAATCGCCAAACTCCCGGCTGAGCTGTCGGGTTTTAAGAACCTCAAACACTTTCACTGTCATCATAATCGTCTAGGTAAGTTGTAATAGATTAGTGCTGGATATTGTGTATGAATGATTATTTTGTATGAGCGTGAGTGAAGGTGATGTATGTGTATATGAGCGTGCGTTTGAATGGTGGATTGTTCGGTTTGCTGACTGCGCATGTCACGTGGTGGCGTCATGTTTCGGGAGTCGTTGTGTGAGCGTCGTGGAGTGTGTGTCGGTGTGCGGTGTCATGTGGGCGCGCGTGGGGCTGCAATGCCCCCCACGCGCCCGTCTTTTAATACATTTTTTCTTTTTGTTCTTTATGTCTGCTTTTACATAAGTACAAAACCGCATGGTAGATATCGCTGATGGATTTAAGACCAAGATGATCAATTAATGACAATTTACAAGCTGTGATTGGTGCGTATTTTTAATTTTGCTACTTTGTCTTTTTGTTTTTCAATGGTGTTGAATTTTTTCACTTGTACATCGAGGTATAATATATGTATATGAAAGTATGTTTGTTTTTACGTTCTTATGTTTTACTGTGGCTGAAAGCGCGCTATATATTCTCAACAGTCTGGCGCGCAATTTAAGCGTCAATATTTGCGCTGTAATTGAGTTTGTTTTTTCAGCGGAACTCACAGAATCGCTGTCCCAAATGCTCAAACTCGAAGTTCTCGACGCTTCCTTCAACAACATCTCTTCTCTGCCGGCTTCTCTCGGTCAGCTGGCCAATTTGAAAACGTTAAATTTAAGGTGATTTTTAAATTTTTGACTAGCTTTCGCTTTCAGCGTATTTTCATTGTATCTATTTCAGTTTAACAAGATGTAATATTTTAATAATGTATTTAAATATCCACTTGTGTCCTATTATTTGCCAGTCGAGTTTAATCAGTTTTCTGAATGTTTAATCATTTATATATTTCCAGCCACAATGCAATTCGCTCGCTGCCGGATAGTTTGTGTCAGCTGCGCCATCTCGACGTACTCGACGCATCTTATAACGTTATCGAGACTCTGCCTGAAAAGATTGGCTGTCTCAACTGTTCCGAGCTGAATTTCGACCACAACAGAGTGAGAATCTCTTCTCTCTCACTCTCTCTTTTTCTTAAAGTTTCACACTTACGCAGTCAAGACACGGCTACACAATTCTGGTATTCACTGTGACTTTGATAATAATATATATCTTAAGGCTTTGTCGCCGTAATATCAAACTAAAGCTAAAATCGCGTGGAAACTCTGCTGACTGAACGCCGATGTGCGAGAGATTCAGAGATTCACAGAGTACATCGGCTCTGTTCTGGCTGAAATTCACAATGTGAGAGGAAAGATCATAACTTCTCTTTTTCATTCATTTTTTTCTTTTGTTTATTGTATCGCTTTTTTCGATTCGATTGTTACATTTCCTTTCTCTTTCTCATTATTTCTGCTGTTATTTTGTGTATCTCTATTATTGTGCTCGATTCTATTATTGTTTCCGTTGTTAAATGAATATTTTTCATAATGTGTGCTCAGAGGGAGGACTTAAGTGTGACTCTCAACGCATGTATTTGTATTTGTTTGTATGCAGGGTTTGTTTGGTTTGAACCATTTGGTTTAAACCAAGTGATTTTCTATAAAAAACATGTTTTTTTATCATTGTTTTTTTGACAGAAATGATTTTTCTCATATAGGAATGGTCAAATATTTTCAGAATTAGTAAATGAGTTCATCAATGCAGTTTTAAATCTTCATGAATATTACTTTTTGGCATGATTTTAAGGGTTTTCACGATATGGGAAACACCATGGTTTTTGTTTTTTTAAAACCCGGTTTTTTCAAATCCTGTTTGTATGTTTGTGTCTGAGTATCAGTTGGCAGAGTTGCGTGAAGAGTTGAGCGAGTGTACTCGTCTGCGAACTCTGCGCGCGGAGAGTAATCGCGTGAGTTTGTCCGGGGTTCCTCAGCGTCTCCTCGCCGATTCTGGGGTGTCGCTTTTGATGCTCGACAATAATGCCTTCGACCACAAGCAGTTGTTCGATCTGCCCGGCTATGATAAGGTGGTGAAAGCGTGGTTCGCCAGTTTATCTAACAAAATCTGAGGAAGGGAAAAAGTTTGATAAACATACTACCGTTGTGAAAAATGATTTCCCGTAAAAACGTGAAAATCTGTTTTTTTGCCTGTTACACATATTCTCTCTCTTTTTAATTAAAAAAAATTAGAGGCAGGTGAAATATTTGTTCTTATAATTGATAATTTTATCGATGAAAAAATTGACGATTATTTTCAATCAAACTCTTTGCTCTTGGCTGTATTATTACTTTTTGAATTGTAATTTTTCACGTGCTCGTATGTGTGTGTGTTGTATTTTTCAGTACATGGAGCGATATACCGCCACTAAACGAAAGCTCACTTAACTCCAACATACCAAATTTTGTGTTTTTGGTGGTTTTTCGACGATTTAATGATTTAGCATTCCCGATTGCCATTTTTTGCCTGCCTTTGACACCAAATGAAACGTGTGTGATAAATCGTGTGTGTATGTAAGTTAACATGTTTGTTTAAATGTTTTGCGATGTGTTGAATTTATTTACGAACTTTCTGAATGTTTTTCGTGTAAAAATTATGTATAACAACTACATTATTTTTATTTTGACTTGTGGCGCTTAATTATATTCAATTATGATAATTAATTTAACATCTACGAATTGTGATAAATATATCCGCAAACGTGAAAAATGAATGGAAATGATTAATTAAACAGCAATTCCCAGAAGAAAAAAAAACATCAGTCATATTACGTACATGTGATGACACAAGACAGATATGTCGATCTTCTCAATGACAAAATATAACACCAACTGGCACGCAGAAATCCATCAAGAATTAAATAAATTAGCACAAGAAAATGACATTCACAGTCGAGCACGCTTTTCCGCAAAATACAATTATAGAAAAGCAGACAAACACAACGACATGATATGACCATAGAAAAGATCATGAAAACATGAACAGTAACGCTAATATCACAAAATCACAACACGCACATACACACGGAGGCTTTCTAACGGCGTCAAGGCTTGCACTGTTCATGATACGGCTGCAGTGTCTTCAAATCTCGCCACGTGGTGGGATATCCATGCTGCAGACGACAACCGCAGCGCACACAACTGGCTGTGAAGAGATTCACATAGCTGCGCAGCCACGTCAAATAGGAGCGCGCCGAAAACTCGGCGTGCAAAGGCCCGTAAAAATGCACCATCGCCGCCTGTGCATTATCGGACACTTTGCGAAACACGTGGTGATCGGACGGTGTCCATAAATCGGCTCCGTTGGCATCACTGGTGGTCGCCTCGTGAAATCCGCGCACAACCACCAACTCAATAAGCAGCCCCTTGAAAGCTAGAGTCGCCTGCAGTACGCGGTCCAACACCAGATGCACCACAGCTGAATTGGCGCCCATTGGTCGCGTCACTGTCAGCCGCAGATCAACAAACGATCGGCCGATTGTGTTCAGAACAAGATCGACGTGCTGTGGCGCCACGCAATGGCCCGTCTGACTGAGACGACGGCGTTTGAGCAGTGCATTATGCGAGCGCTTCAGTGCGTTCTGCGACCACACGGCGCTGGTGAACGAGGCGTACTCTCGCACGCGCTCTGTCCAACGGTAGCTGTCGACCAGCTGGTTGTAGCACAGTTGCACATCGCAAGTGGGATCTTGACTCAGCAAGCCAGAGTTGCTCAGCTGTAGCACGCCGGGCGGAAAGCACACGGAGCCCACCGACTCTTCCACTTCGTGCAGACGCTGTGTGACAGCGTTGAGCGCCTCCTTGAGCTGCACGACGAAATGGCGCCGCGCAGGTGAGCAGTCCTCTTCCTCGCGTCTGCGCGGTTCCTCGTCGCAACATCCCTCGCTGAGCAGCTGGAACACGGAGCACACGCTGGTGCGCAGCTGCTGTGTGTTGGCCAGCGCTTGATTCAGCATTTCCGTGTCACGTTCGCTCATCGTCGCCAGTCACCGAACACAACTGTCAGGACTGATGCCAGATGCGATACGATCGGCTACAGAAATAACAGCCAACCAAATGTAGCAGGTTGAAAATTTATCGATTTTTGTATTTATCGTTACTCGAGCATTTCCAGTGGTATTGAAAAACCATTCAAAGATTTACGGCACCGAATTTGACCCGTCTACCAAAACCACTATATTTGTACGAACAAATAACACAACAACAGTGCACAAAACACAATTACAAGACTCATATATATTTTTATTTCTCTCTATCTTGATAGAAAATTATTTATCTGTATATCATTCCAAATGCAATATTATAAATTGAAATAATTAAAGAAAACACCACTTCGAACGCTGAAATACAATAAGGCCATCTGTCTTTGGTTCGCATCGAATGTCTGGGCTACTATTCACTAAAAGATTTTGGATATGCGCAGAAGTTAAACACGCCATCGGTGTTGAGTTACTGTCGTTATCCTGTTTTTTAAGTGTTGTGCGTCTGCTTAATCTCAGAATAACTAAAAATGCAGATTGTTTCAGGCAGGATTCACTGTGCCAAAAAAAGAATAACCAAGGCTTCAGGGCTGATGTGCTTTGTGAGCGTTTTGTAGTTTTTTTTCTCTACACGTGGGTGAAATCGTCAGATTCAAACTATCGGAAGTGAGTTTTCCTTTCAGTTACGCAGACTATGTGATTCTTATCCGGGCCGAATTTTTGTGAGTAATTGTGAGTAATTGTGAGTTTATGGTCGTTGACCTTATTGGACACATTTACCGGAAAATTGACCATATGTCACGCTATACGTAGATATGTTGTTGTTTTTCGTTATCAACTAGGTATGATCCTGAAAATTACATATACTGTGGGACCGTGCAGGCATGCTCTGTTATACACGAATGACAAAGTAATCTGCTTCATTATTTGTTGGCAGTTCGTCGGCAAGTTTCGTCTATCTGCGACGCTTGTGAATTTCTTGTTGCCGGCTGCGCCATGAAGAAGTCGTTCTGCTTCAGACAGGAGGCGTCGGCCAATGCGCTGGATCTCAGTCGTGACAGCAGTCAGGTGGTCATCGTTGGACGCAACCTGTTTCGCGTTCTGCACATTGGCGAGGACCGTTTCAGTGAGCGATTGAATCTACGACTGGGCAAGAACCTGAATCTCAGCTATTCTTCCATCGACGTCGCCTGGAACCGGCTCTATGAGTCCCAATTGGCCACGGCGGCCGCCAACGGTCAGGTGGTGCTTTGGGACCTCAACATGCCAGCGCGAAACAAACAACTGCATTCTTTTGTTGAGCATCGTCGTAGCTGCAACAAAGTCACGTTCCACCCTAGCGAACCTCATCTACTGGTGTCTGGCTCGCAGGACGGTTCGGTCAAGTTGTTCGACATGCGGCGCTACGAGCCAGTGATGTCTTTCATCGGCAGTGTGGACAGCGTGCGCGACGTACAGTTCAGCGGTCGCACCGGATCTCTGTTGGCAGCCGTCACTGAGAACGGACAGGTGTTGTTGTGGGAACGCTCGCGACCTGATCGCTGTGTGCTCCAAATGGCCGCTCACTTCGGTCCGGCGCACAGTTGTCGCTGGCATCCCACTCGACGCTCGTGGATCACAACCGTCGGGCGCGACAAGACGCTCAAAGTGTGGCAGCTGAGCGATGATTATCGACTGCAGTTGCTTCACTCGCTCGTGACAACCACATCTGTCGGGGGCGTGGCCTGGCGTCCGCTCTTCGACAATCAACTAGTGACCTCGGCGCAATTGTCTGACTCCACGCTGAGTGTGTGGGACCTGGCGCGTCCGTTCGTGCCCTACGCCACACTGGCTGGTCACAGCGATGTGGTCACTTGTGTGGCTTGGCGAGATGATCCGCACAGTCTTCTCTCTGCTGGCAGAGATGGAGCAGTGTGGCTGCATCAGTTTCGCGAGGCTCAGTATCCGGCACTGTGCGTCGAGCCCTACTGTCTGGCCATCGCCGGGGACGGCTCTTTGTCGGCCAGCTTCGCAGCAGCGCCGGTCACAGTCTCGCAACCGCCTGTCGCGCCGGTTTCCACGCCGTCTCAACCGCAGTCCGCGTCACCCTCGTCTCAGCTGCTACTCGGCGGCTCTCCGTCGTCGCTGCTGCACGGCTGGCTGCCGCTGCAACGTGCCGACGATGTGCTGCCGGCTGTGCGTCACAGCAGCGGCACGGCCGTCGCCAATTCTGCCGGATCCGGCGACCGCCATTCGCCGGATGCGGCGGCGGCGTCCGTCGACGCGGTCTTCTACGGCGTCAACAGTTCGCGAGTGCTGGTTACGCGCGACCGCACGTGCGAGCTATTTGACGCTGCGGCCGTGCAGTACCGCATCGACGGCGAAATGGCCACGGCGTGTGAGAACAATGAAGGAGTCGCTCGGCGGCTGGGTCTGCCTCAGACGGCCGATTTGTGGCGTCTGGTGCGACTGCTGTTTGCCGATCCTTCCTCGACGACGGCCGGCGGCGAACCACAGCCTCCGCCACAGCAAGGAGCCGCACTGCCAACACTGGAAGAAGAGCCGAGCGCTGTCGCTGCGTCGGTCGGCCGTGACGAAGACGCGATCACTCGCAGTCCGGCAAATGCGACGACGGCGGCTGAACAGGCAGGAACCGGTGATGAACCGACCGACACGGACTTGGACGACTTCCCGGGCGTCGGCGGAGGAATCGAGCAGACGATAGACAGCATCGCGTCAGGCCTGGCCAGCACCCGATGCGATTTCTTCTTCGGCGACGGCGAGGTGAACGATCCTGGATGTCTGGATTACGACGGAGACGACACGGCAGCAGCCGCGGTGGGTGGTGGAGGCGGTGGTGGATCAGATGGTGACGTACTGACACTGCCCACCGAGGCTTTCGAGGTGCGACACGAGCTGAACGACGACGCGCCGCCGCCGGCGACTGATCCGACGTCCGGCGATTCTCTCGCCGTTCCGTCAACTTCCCGCGTGGCGCATCCGGCCGCCTCGCTGCAGCAGCTACACGGCTTGTTGAGCAGCGCGCCCGCCGTATCGGTCGGTGATTGGGTGCCGTGGCATTTGCTGGCGCAGTTGATGGAAGACACAGCGCGCAATGCCGATATGCAGACGGCGTGTACTCTGCTGCTTGTTAGTTTATCTCATTTGCCTCAGCCTCCGCCGGTCGCCGCCGAACAATGGCTGCTCGCCTATTTGGACTTGCTGTGGCGGCGGCGGTTATGGAACACGGCCACGCGTGTTATAGACCGCGCTCCGTTCGCCGCAGTGCGTTCGCTCAACCACGTGGCGTTGCATATCAGTTGTGGTCGTTGTGGACGCGCGGCGGAGAAGGCCGGATGGTGGTGTCGTCGTTGTGCTCAAGTTAGCAGCGTGTGTGTTCTGTGTCACCGAGTGGTGCGCGGTGTGCGTGTGTGGTGTCAGGGATGCTCTCATGGTGGACATTTGCATCATATGAGTGAATGGTTTGCCCGCCATCAAATGTGTCCAAGTGGATGTGGACACAAATGCACCCCCTTGCCAGTAGGTAAAATTCGCTCATAGAGGAATGTCTCCAATCGTCAGAAATGCATATATGAGCAAACTCCCACTGCAAGATATTATCAACTTTGTTTACGCCAGAATTGAAGAATTGTCGTGATGGATAGGGTATTTGCGTGCAATAATCGCGTTATTTTTGTTCCTCGTGACGGAATATTGGTATTCCTCCAGTCATTGTTCTATTATTTTTTATTCAACTAGCTCATGTGTGAGTCGTATTGGAACGCGGCAACAAATTTATTTAAACATGTTTAATGATCAGAATTGTCAATACAATTTTATTTAACTGCCTTTCTGCCTTGCGGGAAATCCAGCAAAGATGTCAGGGATATTTCCATCTTCAAGAAGATTTTGTTCTTTAAAGAATATTAAAAAAATAAACTACACACAGTTCCATCTCCAAGCAGATTTTGATCTTTAAAGAATATTAAAAAAAACTACACATCTTTTGCGTAACAGTGATGATCAAAGTGTATGAATATATATGTTTTTAATTCAACCACCGAACGACTGCAACAGGAGCCAACCCAGGTGGATTATCGCTCCTTAGAGGTGTATGGATATTGTAGTTGACACATTAATAGCTCTCGCGCTCCTTCCATTTCATATTGGTAATTGATTTTGACAATTCAAAACGTGAATATGATAGCATAAAATTAGAAATAAACGACAAATGATGACGGCAAAAGACTTTACTGAAGCGCCATCACATATTCAAAAATACAAAAAATATATCATGCAAATTAGCGTTAACCACACATTCCTGAGAAAACACAATTATCACACACGCACGCATAAATAGCTCATAAAACAGACTGAACAATTAGGTGAAGCCCAGAAAACACAAATTGGCACAACACCCAAAAATTCAAATTTCACTGGAAAAAAGCATGCGTTTGGCTGATTTAATATCAAACAGTCAGTATTTAAAGAAAACTATTGCAAGATTTCCAAACCTCAAATCGCACTTGAGAATAAAAACTGATGAAACTGTAAAGAAAAATTATTTCTGTGTTCAAAAACCCATGTTCACAATATTGTTGCATTGTAAACTGAGAAAATCACATAGAAAAACAACTTTTTAACTTAGTATTTTCATCTGTAGTTGCCGTAAAGGATTGAAGCAATCCTACACACACAAAAAAGCGCACACATGCACCAACAAACAGGTTCAGTAGTAATCTTCATCGACCGCCGCGCCGAATTCGTCGCAGGAGTGTTTATTCAACAACTGCGCGGCCGACATCATGCCGGCATCTTCCTCATCAACTGCCTCATCCAGTTCTTCTTCATAATCATCGGCATAATCCTCGTCGCTTTCAGGAGCGCCAGCATCATTGGCTGCAAGAACCGCTGAAAAACAACATTGTATTGTATATTTCACTTGCCTTTTTCTGTCCCTATCTGCACAGTTAGTGAAAACATTTGACGTTAAAACGTGAAAAATAACTTGTTTATTTGTCTGTTACACTGTCTCTCTCTCTCTCTCTGTCTCTGTTTCTTGATAACTTGTCCTCTCTAACTGATACACTGTTTATTCAACACTAGCAAATCATTGTCCACACAAAATTCAGCTGGATTCAGCCAAAAACATCCAAATCCTAAAACATGCGTTGAAAATGTAAATGAATACGCAATGAAAGCGGTTGACAATTACATATAGAATAAAATTTAGATTAAGATAAAACGATAAGATACGAAATTTAGATATTATATAGAATAAAATTCAGTTCAATATGAGAATAAATCTTTGAATCACTACTAATTTGGGCAGCTTCGAATGTCTCACGTGTTTTCTGCTCCGTATCCCGCGTGGGTTCACAGGCGGTCGTGTCAGAAGCCGAAGGAGAAGTGTGAGACATCGAAGAGGCCGATCTCTTGGCCGTCAAGCGTCCGCTGTTTCTGACGGATCGGCGAGAATTCGCCGCCACCGGCGAAAATGACGCAGGTTCGGCGAACTGTGACGGAGTAGACTGATCGAGCGAACTGTCTCCGCCAGAACAAGTAGAAGTAGAGCTGCCAGCTTCGTTCATATTCGATTTGATACTGATGGATACAATAACACGAACACACTCAATACCGCCTTATGTAGCTAAATATTGGTCAGTCATATCGGAGTAGAAACAGTTATAATGAAAGTTCACGCCGGTATCAATAAAACTATCAATAAAATCCTGTATCAACAAGCACAAGTTAAATGCGAAAATATTACGTACAAACACAATAACACACACACAAATACACATACATATAAGACACACTTACAAGACACACACGTACATACACAAGACACACACACACGCACATACACAAGACACACACGTACGTACATACACAAGACACACATACATACACAAGACACACACACACGTACATACACAAGACACACACACACACACACACATACACAAGACACACACACGTACATACACAAGACACACGTACATACACAAGACACACACACGCACACACACACATATATACACAAGACACACACGTACATACACACAAGGGTGTTTACCGTTTACGGTCTTGAGCATCCGTATCTGTGTGTTGATCGCTGGTGTCAGTCTTGCATTCACTGAGCTCACGCAACACTTCATAGTTGATTTTGCTCGACAATTTCTTCTCGTGCAACATTCGCTCAATCGCCTCCTCGGCCGAATGAAAGCCGCTGGCGGGCGGCTGCATTTGTTTGCGTCGGCGCCGAGTTTTTCTCACCGGCCGTCCCTCTTTCTCCTGCCGTATTCTCTCCTGCTCTGCCAAGCGCCGCTTTTCTGTAGCAGAGCAAATTAAGTGTTAATTACGCGTTCTTTGTTAAAAACGGCACTAAATTCCTTTTCAGTTATTTTATTCAATCGTTGCTATTACTTTATATTAGCAAATTTTACCACATAATTGATTTGTTTTATGTTTAATTATTATATCAATTAATTCTTTTTAACTTTTTTTGATGACAATTGTTGATAATTAACTTTTGTGCCTATGTCTGTATATAACAGTGTCTGTATAAGTGAGATTATTATCTTAATTATTATTAATTATAGACACTAGGACGATACACAACACTGTAACAGCATAATTTTTCAGCATTGCGTGTCACAAATGACTACTGACAAAAACATCAAGAACATTAATTTCTTATGGATTTTCCAGATATTTTTTTGGGGGAGGATATTCTTGCTAACAGCTTTTCTGTTCCTTGTTTGTAAACAGTTTTCTCCACAAATTACTCAAGTCCAGAATACAACTCTGCCTCAATTCCCCAAATAAAAAATAAGTCACAAAAACGTATGTCTTCAAACCCAGCCCCAATGCCAATACAATTATCAAAGACATGCGTATCTTTCACAACACCAACCTTGCTGCTCCTTCAAATAGTCGGCGTTCAGTTTGAGCCACAGCTTCGACTTGAAGAGAATCTCCTTGCTGGACATGATGTACGAGTCGATCTCGCTGTCATCAATGCCTTCCAGCGATAATTCATGCTGATCGTCCGTTTCATTGGCAACGATAGTGTCGCCATCTGGTGTCGTTTCCGCACACTTGTCATTGCGACGGCCCTGGGTGTGTTTGTGTTTGTCTGTTTCTGATTTGTCTGCGCTGTTAGTGGGGCCGGTAGCCGTGTGGCTGGCTGATGGGAAGGCGTTGTCACGCATACCCAACATAGCACACGATACCCCCAAGCCAACCTCGGCGCGACGTGGGGTAATTGCTGCACACACACACACACACACACACACACACACACACACACACATAGTACAGTACAGTACAGTATAGCATTTATATGGCGCTTTACACCAAAGGTCTCTAAAGCGCACGCACACACACACACACACACAGACAAACATAAACACATACTCACACACAAAGACAAACATATAAACAGCACAAGGCAACATACAAGTACACACACTTACATAAGCATAGACACACACATACATATAGATAATCTAAAACCTAGAACGGGAAAACGTAGAAGAGCACAGGCTACATACAGGCTAAATACGATACTTATTAAAGATGGAGACAGAATTACTGTGGTCTGATGAAGAGTACGAGATGTTAAGGAAGTATTTTCTACAGTGTCGTTTAAATGAACCAAGCGATCGAATGGAGCGAAGGGAAGACGGGAGCTTGTTATATATACGAGGGCCCTGAATAGAAAAACAACGATCATAGTGAGAATGGCGAGAAGAAACACACACACACACACACACACACATAACATCACAAAATGAAATCGTCAACCAAACCACACGACAAATGTTCAAACAGAAGTATGATCTCTGCAAGGCAGGAGCCACGAGTCTTTGACTCATTTGACTGCGGAAACAACTAGGAGCCAAGCGGGAGCTTGCAGGGGCTGCAAGCCCAATCCAATGTGCCAAGCCCCCTAAAAATCCTGACCATCAAAAATTCGAGTGTAGTTGCTCGTGTTTCTCTCACCGTCATCCTGATATACATCCTGTACTATAATGACGCCACGTGTCTCTGTTTCTTACTATCTGGCAGTGGACATCCGGCATCTTCTCCTTGCTGCTGATGATGCTGTTCTTGTGATGAACTCTGTTCTTCACCGGAGGACGTGGTGAGAGATGAGGCGGGAACCTGCACGCCAGCCATATCTGTACCGGCGCATTCTTTGACAGCGTCCATTGTCAGCTGTTTGATTATCGCGTCAGCGTCTTCCGTCTCACCAGGCTCATCTGGACACACACACACACACACACACACACAGACAGACAGACACGTCGATACACACACACACACACACACACACACACACAGACACGTCGACACACACACACACAGAGAGAGAGAGACATATAACATACACAGACATATAAACATAGTAAGAGGTATACAAAGTGCACATACACATATACTTAAACACGTACACACACACACACACACATAGACACGTCGACACACACACACACACACACAGAGAGAGAGATAGAGAGAGAGAGACATACAACATACACACACATATAGACATAGTAAGAGGTATACAAAGTGCACATACACATATACTTAAACACGTACACACACACAAACACACAAACAAACAAACAGATAAACCTACATACACAATACAAACAAACACCAAGAAACCCACGCACATAGAGACAAACAGACAGATAGGAAGACACACACACACACACACACACACATTCACACGCAAACGCGCACAGACAGACACACACCTTGGTGCCATTTGAAGCGGAGTTTATGTTTGCAGTCCTCGAGCTCCCTGTCAATTTCGCGCTGTAACGCCTGAAACTCTGCGTGAGCCTGCGTCTCGTTGGAGAACAACTGTCATCCGACTCACAGACACACAGACAGACAGAGAAAGAGAGAGAGAGAGAGAGACGGACATAAAGACAGACACACAGACGGAAAAACACACAGGCAAATAGACACAGACACATGTAGACCCACACACACAGAGAGAGAGAGAGACAGATATACACACACACACACACACACACACACACACACACACACACACACAAATGAAATGAGGTGAAATCATGAAAAAACGAGGCGATTTGTCTTTATTAATATGTTTGAACCTTGTTAACTTGGTTGTTGTTTGATGACTTGCTAATATGTCTGTTGCTTGTTAATTATATTTTTATACCTCGATGAATAGTTTTTTGTTAACTTGTTGCCTGTAAAATAGTTTGTTAATTAGTTGGTTATCTTATTGATTTGTTAATTAGTTGGTTATCTTATTGATTTGTTAATTAGTTTGTTACATTGTCGATTTGTTAATTAGTTTGTTATCTTGTCGATTTGTTAATTAGTTTGTTACCTTGTCGATTTGTTAATTAGTTTGTTATCTTGTTTATTTGTTAATTAGTTTGTTATCTTGTTTATTTGTTAATTAGTTTGTTACCTTGTTCATTTGTTAATTAGTTTGTTACCTTGTTGATTTGTTAATTAGTTTGTTATCTTGTTGATTTGTTAATTAGTTTGTTATCTTGTTGATTTGTTAATTAGTTTGTTACCTTGCTAATTAGTTTGTTACCTTGCTAATTTGCTCCTTGTCTTTGGTGCGCGAGTTGATGAAGGCCGGAGGGTCGACTTCCTGGTCCAGATCGACAGACATAAACTCGTCCAGTGTCAGAGAGGAAGACGGCGTGTTCTTGAACTCGGTCAGTCTAAACACACACATACACACACACACACACACACACACACACACACACACACACACACACACACACACACACACACACACAAAGAGAGACACACAAAGACTTGGCTTGAATACAACGCAAGAACGGAGGGAGAGGGGAGATTTAATAGCGGTTTTCAAGTGTTTAAATGAGTATGACACAGGATTTGACATTTCGGAATACAAACAAAATGAAGGAAGACGAGGGCACAACAAAAAAACTAAAGAAAACGAGATGCCGCAGCGACTTGAGGAAATATGGCTTCCCGCTTGCATTACCAAGTGGAATTATTTAAGCAATGATGTTGTGGCAGCCTCAACCATAAGTTCCTTTAAGTCGTTGTTGGACAAATGTGACGATTGAGACGGGACAGCTCGAGCCATGCTCATCTCCCGTACAATCAACTCGGTGAGAACACACACATACACAGAGAGACACATATTTACACACAGAGAAACAGACAAACACAAATATCTGATATAATGGATAATAGGGATATCAAATTAGAAATATAATAGATAATAGAGCTAGAATAGAGAAAATAGATGTCACAGATAGATAGATAGAGAGAGATATCATAGAAAGACATCTGAGTTGCAGAGAAGAGCGAGAAACAACCTGGATAGAAGTTCTTCCCACTGGCAGCTAAACTGTGATATTTATTATATATTACCAAATATTATTATATTATTATTTATGTTTTGGAATTGTGTGCAAATATGCATTAGCGATTGGATTAAACTCCGACAACACAAGCTATTTAGCTGTAATTATCAATGCTTTTCTCGTGTCTGTTGAATTAAATTTTATTATATCATTGAGTCAGTGTGTGAATGGAAAACTACACCAATGAACGCGTGAATGAATATTGTTTCTTCTCGGTCAGACTAGATACCTTTTACGCACGGTGCTGTGATGTACACGCACGATGCCCACCACTTCGTCCACAGACCGGTTGAAGCCGTGAACACGGGCGGCCAATAGCAAGGCGGCGCCGCACAAACCTGACGGACGACGTCCCGTATGAATCCAATCGCGTTTCATGCGCTGCATAAGTCGCGCGGCAGTCACCGACACCTCGTGTGTTTTCGTGCCAAACTCCAGCTTGTTGGCGAAACGCATCACGTACATACAAGGATCTAGAAGCAGCGGTAGAAATGCGGTACACAGAAAAATATCAGAAAAATATAGTTACATATAAACAGTGGTTTCTGCGATAACATTTTTTTAACTTGCGATAACGATACAACGATAATTTTTCCCCAACCTACGATCAACGATAAAACAAATTCAAAACCCAACCTGCGATAAAAGATAAGCGATAAAACGAGAGCGATAAAAAATGTTAACTTGCGAGAACAAAAGCGATAAATGATAAGTAACTTTATTTAGTTTAAATATTTAGAAAAAACATACAAACTATTATTCCACAGTGAAAATTAAACTAGACAAAAACTGTCACTGGAACCAGTCTAAGGCCTACAAGTTCTATTCCACGTCAGTCTCTCTGACTCAGACTCTCCCTCCTCAAGACAGCATCCAGAAGCTGCATGTTTTCCTTGGTGAAGACCAGCTTCTCAAACCTGTCGCTGGTCATGCATGTACTCTTGGGCATGAGGACCTCATAAGCAGTACTGAACATGCGCTCCACGGCAGCAGAGCTGGACAAGGCCGTGTTGTACTTGATGAACAGCGAGATCACTTCTCCCTGTACATGCTGGGGAATTGCCCAGGCTTCACCTCTGCCACCTTGCTCCTGCCCCAGGTGTCCACCTCCTTCTTGATGAGCTCCTCAATGTTGGGCCCATCCTCCTCCATGACAGTGGGACACTCCAGGAAGGCAAATTGGTCGTCACTGGCTTCTTTAGGCTTGTCTGTCACCATGTCCTCGTCCTGGCTGGAGGGTCAGATGTCACTGGCGGATCCAGAGGGGGGATCAGGGGGCTGAAACCCCCAAAGAATGTTTCTATCAACTTCTCATAACCCAGAGGTTCACTAAAAGAGGTCAAGATAAATATATTTCTGCAGAATATGCTGATATAAACATTGTCGCAAAGACGTTGCATAATTATGCATGTACACGACTGATCGTCCCCAAAGTTCTGCCCCTCCAAAAACTGCACTCTGGATCCGCCGCTGTCAGGTGTGAATGTGATGGAGATGGCGGTCTCCATCATGAACCTCTCCTTGATGTCTTCTTCAAGGACAGGGGCCACATGCTTCAACATGAAGGAGTCATGGTTGGGGTGGATCAAGGCTCATGGGAGAATGGCACGCACCCTCCTAACTCGAGAACTCCAGCGAGACTGGCGCACTGCAGCTGTGAATAATGACACTTGGCAGCTCTCATATGAGGTTTTTCAGTACTTGCAAGCCAGTGTTGATCCTTCTAGTCTCTATCCTAAATATATACTCTCAGCTTGAACTGGTCTGGAAACGTCAGGCGGGCTGTTGTGACTATTGCCGCCGTGCACATTTTTCAATTTAAAGTCTTTTGAACTTATTGTTTGTCGTTCCTCCTATTTGGGACTAGCGGTAAGTGAATGAGCGACAATTTTAGAAAACCTTGCGATGAACGATAAAAAGTTTCACCTCAGCGATAATTATCGTTTATCGCTCATTTTTATCGCACGCGGAAACCACTGCAGATAAGTAATAGGTTCTTAATGATATTATTAATGAAATAAATAATAATTTAAATAAAAATATATATAAATATAAATACTACCTATATAAACATTCGCACAAATATTGATATTTTCGACATCAAATAAACATTTGAATTAGAAATACTCCGAAATGAGAATTGGTAACCTAAACATGACAAATTCATCACACCATAAAAATAAAAATTTACCTTTGAATGTTTATCTGGTTATTAATAATTTATTTGATGAAAAAAGATAAGTAAAATAATGTGAATCCCCGAACTATAATATGAGGATTTTTATCAAGTACTCGATCGGGAAGCACTCCCAAGCGAATGTATCAAGTTCGCTACATAAACTTACAATTAAGAGGACCAAGAAAAGCGGTGTTATCATGATGGCAAGCAACCGCGTTGGTAAAAGCGAAAACAGAGAATCAATGAATTCATCGCAGCTGGTTGAAAATGAAAGCTGTAAGTTAGTACTACAACATCTTAAATTCAGGGAGGTCCGAAGGGTATTGTAATCTACGGGTGGCTTACAAGCTGGGGCTAGTATGGTTCAATAGTTTAGTTCGCAAGTAGTTATTTTAAAAATCATGAAAAAACCTGGTAATTATTGAAAATTGATGGTTGACTCACATTCGGGTGGTCACCAGCCCGTTATACAACGAGTAAACCAAACGTTGAGTAAAATAGAACTTCATAATGGGTTAGTGCAGACTTTGCAAACTCGGCCCAGATTCAAACAGCGGAACCATGGCCCGAAATTTAAGCACCCGATTTTACCGCAGGAAAATGAGAAGTGCGTACTGATGAGGCAAAATCAAACGGCGAGCGGTACAAGTAAACAAATAGGAGAAAACTGGCTGATAATCAACTAGACAGAGAATCGTTTTATTGCTTGGGTTCTGTGATTATTTGATGTTTGCTTCAAGGCTAACAATTAATACCTAAACAACTGCTATTCCTAATATTTGTTAACATTTATGGCTATTTGAGAATTAACAGTAAGACTTAGTAACTAAATAACTTTAGATTACTTGTTAATAGAAAGATTAATTGGTAAGATCAATCGATTTGATTCCTTTTGAACCAAAAACGTATTGCACTTCCTCTCCAATGGGTGCGATTTGATGAAACCTAGAAATATTTACAAATATTAAATGGAGCATCACGGACAAATAATAACCGCTTTGACATCAATGCCGAAACAGACTGTGGCCACACCGACACCGCTTCATCAAACACATCGGCGGCCGCCTCTTTCATAGAACAGCACCCGATCGAGGCGGCGACAGTACAACAGCTCACATTAAACCCGAACACGACAGACAACAGCGACCAGCAACAGTCGCCAGAATGTGACGGCCTAAAATCACCTCCGCCCGACATCACAGCTCAGTTCAACTGGCAAGCAACATGCAGCTCAGTTCACGAGCGAAACAAAGCCATGCTGTACAATCCACTGATGGCCGATGTTCACTTTAACGTCGGCGCAACCGGTGAGAACAGCAGACGACTGATTGAGTAAATACACAGCCGCAAAACCAACCATTCCAGCGACCCTGGTGGACTGTGGACTCCATGGTGTAGTGGTTAGCACACCCGCCTCACGAGCGGGAGGTCCGTGGTTCGTAACCCAGCGGAGCAGAATTTCTAGGGCGAATTTTAGAATCCCACAGCCCCTGTCCAACCAGCAGTAAATGATGGTACCAGATATCAGTCATGTGTTGTGTCATGCATTCTGGGGAGGTGGCCCTCTCTAATACGTCTTCCGTTCTTGTGGCACCATAGCGTGAAGAGGGTCGGTTCTGCGGTGGCAGCGAGCTGCACGGGACACACCTGTGTGTTCATAAGCTTCGGCTTCTTCTCATGTAGCAGCTGCCAATTAGGCATTTAACCTTTTAACCCAAAGAATATGCCTATCGTCCTCATCCATACTGACCGAATTTAACATATCAGAGTGCTGGTCGAGCGTCAGAATTTCATAACTTTCCGTCTGCGCCAAACCTTAATGCGGCGCTGATGAAACACAATATAAGAGTGAAATTCAGGGTGAAAAAGCAGCTGACCTATCTCCAAATAAGTGGAATGGAGGATCATAGATAGCATGCAAGTTTTACTCTTGATGGTTTTTCACTGGACGTTGACGGTCATTCGAAGAGTCCACCTCTATATGAACACCACCGCAGACACAAACCACACACAATGTGAGACAGCGCAGTACAGATGGGTGGACTGTTTTCACAGACTCAAGCGAGCGGATACCGTGTCATCGCTACGTACTGGCCACGGGCAGTAGTGTGTTTCACGCCATGTTCTTCGGAGGCCTGTCCAATAGCAAGGACATCGACATTCCCGACGTGGATCCGCTTGCTTTTCGTGTACTTCTCAAGTGAGCGACTCAAACACACACACACAGACATAGCCCGATGTCCCGATGAATTATCACAATCCTAAAATGCTGTTGTATTTGTATCCTGTCTCATTTCGTATCGTGTCTTGTTCGGCATGTGATCGTCTGTATGACGCACAGACGGTTCTGACAGAAACACGTCATCACGTCTGGTAATTATTAGTATTGATATTAAATGTACATTTTCCTGTCACACACACACGTCAGGTGTGGTGTGAAGGTGTGGAACACACACACGTGGCTCCCATGCACCGAAGTCTGTACATTGTGTGCGTGTGACAGGTACTTGTATTGTGATGAGATCCACTTGGAAGCCGATACAGTGCTGTCCACACTGTACGCGGCCAAAAAGTACATGGTGCCTCGACTAGCTCGCGCCTGTGTTGCCTTTCTCGAGGCGAGTCTGGCGGCTAGTAACGCATGTCTGCTGTTGAGTCAGAGTCGTCTGTTTGAGGAGTCGGAACTGATGCAGCGATGCTGGGAGGTGATCGATGCGCAGGTGACAATAAGAACCATAATGTGATGCAACTGTGGGCAAAGTAGCCCATTAATTCACGTGTAGATGAACACACATTCCTCATTGGTCCCAGCGTCCAGACGTTTACTTTAGCGCCAAACTCAACGCAATGCCATGTAATGCTGTTTTGTCCGCGTATATCCACTAGATTGCACACATCATTGTGGAGAATACGTAGTCCTCGCATCAGCTATCACTTACCTATATGAATTGTTATCAGCTGCAATGTGTTAATATCCCGACACAATCAGATAGCATGGATGATATCCACTGCGAGGCTCAACAAATCACAAAACCTAAGCTTCTAACTTGTGACATCACTCGCGCTGGCCAGGCTTCGGTGGCCCTCAGTTCGGAGGGATTCGCCGAGATCGATCAGGCGACACTGTGCATGGTTCTTGACCGCGAGACGCTCAATTGTCCCGAGGTGGAGGTGTTCGAAGCGGCCGTCAACTGGGCCAAACACGAGTGCGCCAGGCGGCAGCTGCCCAGACACGACGCCAAACTCTGGAGGAAGGTAGGACTACTAGAAGACAAATTGGACAGGTTGGTAGGGTCAGTTCTAGTGGACAAATGTTTGTTTTATAGCTGGCTGTAAGTCCAACTAACATTACTGTTGATATTTCATCGTAAATATGATGCAGAAAGCCGGTAGGTTTTCAGTTATAACATTTTTAATGCCTCCAACTCGATGTGGTAGTTTCATGGGCATCAGTGATCTGAGTCTTCTTTTCTCTTTGGAAATAATGAGCATTCTTCATGTCCAAACGAAACTCCTACAATAAGTGCTCCGTGTATCTTGTTGCTTCCAACATCACAACATTTGTGATTCAGTGGTCTGTCACAGTATTCTGTTTGTTCTTCGGGTTGTTCTCAGAGAGATCTATTGCATTAGTGATGAATTAGACATCGCAAAAAGTGAGTGTGATTAACAGGTTAAACACTGCAAATATCGGATGTCACAGGAATCATTCATAGCTGATATGGGGTATCAGTCAGTGAATCACAAGACAAAAGCTATGGCAATCATAGTGACCTGTTTAAAAGGCAATGCGCCGGTCGGGAATTGAACCCGGGACCTCTGGATTGCGAGTACGATGTGTTGCCAGGTATTAGGCGATGCATTGTACATGGTACACATGACCGCAATGGAGACGGGGCAGTTTGCTGATCGTGTGGCACAGACTGGCGTGCTGACACTGCAAGAAGTTGCCGACGTCTTCCTCCACTTCACGGCCACACACAAGCCGCGACTGCCGTTTCCCGTTCGACCTCGTGCCGGACTCAAATCACAGGTGATCATAGTGATAATTCAACAGGCTGTATCTTACACAGAATATGTTCCTACTTCTAGCTTGTTCCCCCTTCTATCTTGTTCCCTCTAATGGCTTGTTTCCTCTTCTAGATTGGTACATCTACTGGTTTGCCATGATATTGTGAATTAGATTCACTTTCTTCCTTTCTTCGGCCACTTCATTAGTCTCTTCCTCGTCTCACTTTTTGTTCCCTCGATATTCATCGACTTTTACACTCGGATTTTACTCCTTGTCTTCTAGCTCTCAGGTTTTTTTAGTCGTATGATTGATGGATGTTTGATGCGATATTTCTACCGATGGTAGATATCCTCCCTCATCTCCATACTTCTGTGCAGGAAATTGGTCACATTTACTCAATTGTGAACGCGTCTCTTTTCTGTTATAATTTTTAAGATGCCGATAAGACGTCATCGTATATCATCGTCCTCGTTTCTCCAGTGTTGCCAATCATAACGCCGCTATAACCCGTCATCATAGAGAATTCCGGAGATAATTTCGAGGCTACCTACTCAATTCCGCCCGATGTTTTATGCCGGGTAGTCCACTCTTCCACACTTCTCTGTACATAAAACCCGTGCTGTTTTGTTTGTTTAGGTGTGTCATCGCTTTCTGTCCTCGGCGTACCGCGGCAATCAATGGCGCTATCGCGGCCGTTGTGACAGCATTCAGTTCAGCGTCGACCGGCGCGTCTTTCTTGTCGGACTTGGACTGTACGGCTCGTCAAATGGTGCCGCGCAATACACTGTACACATGCAGTTGAAGCGACACGACGCATGTCTGACCGATAATCACACCGGGTTCTTCTCCGATGGTTGCAGCAACACGTTCCACATTTTCTTCACACATCCCATACAGGTAAAATCCCACACACACACACACATACATACATCCGTAGTATTCGTGCTGAATGGTTTTTTGGCATTGATCCAAAAATCAAGCATAAATCAAGCAACGCAATCCAAGAATACCTAGAGATATACGAATTGTCTTCATATGCAGTAACATGCTTTAGTCATTTAAGACTTGCTTTTAATCTGTGTGTATGTCTGTGTGTACACACATGCAGGTGGAGCCGAACATGTTCTACACAGTATCGACAGTGTTGGACGGGGAAGAGCTGTCCTATTTCGGCCAGGAGGGCATGTGCGAGGTGGTGTGCGGCGCCGTCACTTTCCAGTTTCAGTGTTCGGCCGATTCAACCAACGGCACCGGAGTGCAGGGCGGACAAATACCAGAACTGATTTTCTACGGGCCCGAAAGCGAAGCGTGAAAAACAAACGCACGCGCAACTTTTCGTAACGATCCTGCAAGTCTGTGATAAATCCACTTACAATTAAGTGGTGATTTGTGTATATGCTGTTGTGTACGCTTGTTTTGTATTCGTCGGTGTTGGCCACTTATATAAATTAAATATATTTTGTTGAATAAATCAAGAGGAGAACAGAGAGAAAGTCAGAGATGGAGGAAGAGAGAAAGAGAGAGAGAAAGCCAGAGACATTAAGAGAGAGAGAGAGAAAGACCGAGACATTAAGAGAGAGAGAGAGAAAGACCGAGACATTAAGAGAGAGAGAAAGACCGAGTCATTAAGAGAGAGAGAAAGACAGACCGAGACATTGAGAGAGAGAGAGAGAAAGAGAGACATTAACAGAGAGAAAGACCGAGACATTAAGAGAGAGAGAAAGAAAGACAGACATTAAGAGAGAGAGAAAGACAGAGTCATTAAGAGAGAGAGAGAAAGACCGAGACATTAAGAGAGAGAGAAAGACAGACCGAGACATTGAGAGAGAGAGAGAGAGAAAGACCGAGACATTGAGAGAGAGAGAGAGAAAGTCAGAGATGGAGGAAGAGAGAAAGAGAGAGAGAAAGCCAGAGACATTTAGAGAGAGAGAGAGAGAAAGCCAGAGACATTTAGAGAGAGAGAGAGAGAAAGACCGAGACATTAAGAGAGAGAGAGAGAGAAAGACCGAGACATTAAGAGAGAGAGAAAGACCGAGTCATTAAGAGAGAGAGAGAGAGAGAGAAAGACCGAGACATTGAGAGAGAGAGAGAGAGAGAAAGAGAGACATTAACAGAGAGAGAAAGACCGAGACATTAAGAGAGAGAGAAAGAAAGACAGACATTAAGAGAGAGAGAAAGACAGAGTCATTAAGAGAGAGAGAGAAAGACCGAGACATTAAGAGAGAGAGAAAGACAGACCGAGACATTGAGAGAGAGAGAGAAAGACCGAGACATTGAGAGAGAGAGAGAGAGAAAGAGAGACATTAACAGAGAGAGAAAGACAGAGTCATTAAGAGAGAGAGAGAAAGACCGAGACATTGAGAGAGAGAGAGAGAGAAAGAGAGACATTAACACAGAGAGAAAGACCGAGACATTAAGAGAGAGAGAGACCGAGACATTAAGAGAGAGAGAGAGAGAAAGACCGAGACATTAAGAGAGAGAGAGACCGAGACATTAAGAGAGAGAGAGAGAGAAAGACAGACATTAACAGAGAGAGAAAGACCGAGACATTAAGAGAGAGAGAAAGAAAGACAGACATTAAGAGAGAGAGAGACCGAGACATTAAGAGAGAGAGAGACCGAGACATTAAGAGAGAGAGAGACCGAGACATTAAGAGAGAGAAAGAGAGACATTAAGAGAGAGAGAGACCGAGACATTAAGAGAGAGAGAGAGAAAGACAGAGACATTGAGAGAGAGAGAGAGAAAGACAGACATTAACAGAGAGAGAAAGACCGAGACATTAAGAGAGAGAAAGACCGAGACATTAAGAGAGAGAGAGACCGAGACATTAAGAGAGAGAGAGACCGAGACATTAAGAGAGAGAGAGAGAAAGACAGAGACATTGAGAGAGAGAGAGAGAGAAAGACAGACATTAACAGAGAGAGAAAGACCGAGACATTAAGAGAGAGAAAGACCGAGACATTAAGAGAGAGAGAGACCGAGACATTAAGAGAGAGAGAGACCGAGACATTAAGAGAGAGAGAGACCGAGACATTAAGAGAGAGAGAAAGACAGAGTCATTAAGAGAGAGAGAAAGACAGAGTCATTAACAGAGAGAGAAAGACAGAAACATTAAGAGAGAGAGAGAAAGACAGAGACATTAAGAGAGAGAGAAAAACAGAGATGGAGGAAGAGAGAGCAGTTGCACTCACCCATCACGGGGATATTGATGCAGAGAGCTGTGGTCAACGCTGTGTATGTACGGCCCAGTTCACTGACATCAACCAGAAGTGCATCACTGAAGTCGATCAGCATATCTGTCGCGCACGCGTTTCAGCGATTGTGTTTTGCAGTCAAGGAAATCGCACAGAAAAGACAGCACTGAGAATAGTGTAGTTCATGCAAATACGAGACAAAACAATCCACCCTCCAGCATTTCCTCAACAAAATTGCATTTCCTCTTGTTTTTATAATCAAAGTGTATGAGGACTGCGGTCGTGCAATTGATAGATTTTGCGTTCTTATAATTCCCACCTTGCTTATTGAGTTTAAGAATAAAAAAGCGATTAATGCGCAGAAAATAATTATTATACAGAAAAAAACACTCTTTGCCTCACATCTTTAGGAAGTGAAAGAGCCCATTAAGAAAGCACACCCATCTGTTCCCGCTGACAAAGCAACGAATTCCTCCAACGAGAAGCGCTTCACTTTCACACTCCTCGCTTACCAAATAACCGATCCAGCCTATTATTATGATTTGAGGGCAGAAATTCAGCATAATTTGAGGGCAGAAATTCAGCATAATTTGAGGGCAGAAATTCAGCATAATTTGAGGGTAGTTCTTGATTTTTGTAAGGAGGACAATCGAAGATAAACCCGCAGAATCGAAACAAAAGGATACGAGGCGTTCCCTCCGTGCGACAGGTAATGTAAAGACACGCGCCAGTAACCACATCGTTCTTCCTGCCGCGAGTCAAACCGCCAGACAGAGCCATCTTGAAAAAATTGAACGAAGTATCGACACAATGCTGGTTTAACCTGACAACGCACAAATCCACCAGTGAACTCAATAATAAAACGCTCATTCATTGATTCGTGCGACAAAGCAATACAAATATATAATTGAACATAGGTTTTCCATTGAAATTTAGCAGAATTGTGTGTGTGTGTGTGTGTGTGTGTGTGTGTGTGTGTGTGTGTGTGTGTGTGTGTGTGTGTGTGTGTGTGTGTGTGTGTGTGTGTGTGTGTGTGTGTGTGTGTGTGTGTGTGTGTGTGTGTGTGTATTCAAAAACATACGTTTGGGTGTGTGTTCGCATACAATAGTTATCTTTCGAAGATAGTAAAAGATAAGGTAGTGTAAAAATACCATGGAGGACGAAAAATTATCACATGCAAACACAAACACACAAACACACACAGACAGACAGACAAACTCACCGTAGTTTCTGGCCAAGCCAGTTGAGCTTTCTGCGTGCGTTGTTGAGCGTGACCTCACGAGATTCCCGACCAGAGAATCTGTTAAAGCCTTGAGACACACACACACACACACAGAGAAAGAGAACAGTTATATCGGCGGTTATAAGAAGGGTAAAAACGAAAGTGATAGCGTATATTGAAGACAATACAGTGGACGACTGGCTACAGCGAAATCCACAGCGAAGAACGTTCAGGAAATGAAAACCCACCAGTCGTAAATGTATTACGTTAATGGTTTGTAGTAGTGGAAATCAGTGGTCTCTCAGATGGAAATACTAGTACATATGTGTATCATACAGAAATTATAATTATCTCATGAGACTGTAAATTGATATATAATTTAATCCTGCATAATTTGAGAACATTTCTTGGTTTTTGTGAGTGAGGACAATGGAAACGCGTGTCAACTTTTTGGATTCAACACCGTGTGGAATGTACAGCTGTTATTATGGCGCATGCGTCACAATATCGCCTCACCTGAGTCACATCGGCCGCCTTTGCCGTCGGCGCCGACAAACTGGCCAATGGCAGACGCGCCTCCGTGTGCGTTCTCCTCAAATTGCACCTCAGACACGATAATATGCTGATCCAACACGGCGCCGCAGCCCGTGCACACGGCGTTGCCTCGTGACGCATCAACGTCAATCTCGGCGCAGCCACAATGGTGGCACGCGCCGCCACCGCTCGAGGACATAGTCAATACTGACACACCGTACACACACACACACATGCAAACACGCAAGTGCGATAAATAACGTCATATTTAAGCGTGTGGGTGGGAATTTTTGCGTGTTTGAATGCAATTTGATTCAATTCATTTGTTGAAGCGCTGAAGTGAAAACATTGGCGAATCGTGTAGATAAATTGAGATTGAAGAAAAACAAAACAAACATTTACGATAGACTGGAGTCATACAAAAAAATGATAAAAAAATTCTCAATAAACACGTTTTATATGTCATGTTTTATATGTGTATTCAAATACACAGAAACACCAACGTGTACGCTCACAAATTTGAAAGCAAGTACAACACACGTGGCATGACAGTAATTTAAGGCTACGCTACTGACATTTTCAAGTGTACGCCAGCCGGTAGACCTGAACGTTAACAAGAGAGCTCAGTCAAGACTCGAACCGCGACCACTTGGCACAATAATTCAGCTCCAAAGCCATTGGTCTACACAATTTTCCATTCAATGGTCACGCATTCAGGCGGTGTGCACCACTGGAATGCACCGCTTGATAATTTCACAACAACCACCGATCGCAAAAGCGACCCCAAAAGTGATCACGTCCATATGAAAGTTGTTGCTGTTTTCGTTAGGCGCTTCAGCCGGAATCGACCATTTCGCGCCGTTTACCAAATGGTGCCGGATAAGGATGAAATGCATGCACATGAAAGCATAAAATTATCCCAATACACTCACATGTGCGCACAATTAAACGCTAACAAACCCAAAGTGTAACGAATGAAAACAAAGTTACCTGCGGTGGCAACTGCTCTGAATATTCACAGCAGTAATCTATACAGGAAAAACACTTCAAACATGCACAAAATTATTCCTCACTTTTACATATGGTGAGCAAAAAGTAGAGAAAATTTTAGGAAATAACCCAATGAAGACTAGCACCTCACACTTCAAAAGGCACACGAAAAGTGTTGCACAACCCTCCTAGGTGGCTCATCTACGTAGACATTCCACAGAAATTTGAAGATAAAGGTTCAAACCCCACTAACAGCTCTTCCTTATCGAACTCGTTAAACTTGCCTGAAGATGAAAAAATTCACTAGACAGTGTATATAAACTTTACGAGACAGTAGTCATAATAGGTAATAGACCACAATGTGAAAGCACTTATGCCAGCGCAATCGCAGTAACTGTGCTTTGAAAAATGTCAATTCGTCGTTTATTGTCTCTTAAATAACTACAGTTGACTGATTATGGTGTCTCGAAATGTAAACCTATTACGTAGTCCAATATCATTAAACGAATTTGTCTGAATAAAAAATCATGATGAGGAATGTTCAATAACCTATTTCACTTGTGACCAGAATACATCAACCAAGTGAATAAATCCACAATATTCTTGGCATCCCATCGCCCTCCACACGTGTTTTTCATCTATCGTTTGGCATTTTTCAGTCATAATCGACTTGGCTAAAACGATTTGGCGCTTTATTGTTTTAGTTGCGCTTTGCGTACTTGGTAATGTTGATGTTTGGTACCTTTTACAATATTCCATATTGTTTTATCTGGGATTTTATCTTGATGTTTCAATATCTGTAAATTGTACTTGTAATTAGTACTTGTTATTCTTCACTGCAAGCTCATTGTGAAGTTCTCGTTACTCTCACGTGTGAAGTTGATTGATGGCTCCCGTTAAAAATCTTTTCAAGTGTGTTGATTATAAGTTTCTATCAATAGGTCACTGGATTCGTCCTCAACATGACGTCCTGTTGTGTCAGGAGATGTCTCCTGTCGTATAAGTCTTCTCTGTTCAACTATCGCAATACGGTACGTTTTTTTTATTTTCGGTGTGTTGGTTTATGATGGTTTTATGATTTTGTAGTCATGGTTGAAATGTCACCTACCGGTGTATATGTGTGTTAATATAATTTTTAGCGTTGAATCATTAGTGAGCATGAACCGTTTTGTGATTTGAAATTTAAATGCTGAATTATATACACGTAGGTCGACTGGAATTTCCAAACTTCTTGTGTTTGTTTCTGCTCGGACAGCGTCCACTCTTAGTGAAACGGGCGTTTGCCGATTATTACCCGCTACCGCAACACCAGCCCCCACCGCCAGACTCTCAACTACCTTCTGTCGAACCTGTGCAAAATGTCGACTGGGGCTATGTAGAGCGTCTTTTGCCGCAGACGCAAGTTCCGACACCGAGGCCCAAGCCAGAGTATCCGTCCGGCTGGACACCACAGACTTGTAAGTTTTCAGGCCAGATATTGAAACGGGATGGATTTGTTTCCCATAGTTTCTTGTTTTTTTTAAATGTATAAGTATATTTAACAATAGTAAAAATGAACAGGAACAAGTCAAAAACGCAAACATTATAGACACTATCACATTACATCGCAACATATTACGATTCTCTCTGGCACACGATAATTCCTCTCACTCAACCAACCAACTCCAAAAGATCCTCGATTACTGTTAATTCTAATCACGATGAAGCGTGAACATCATGTGACATATTGACCAATACACCTCACTTTCATATTAACATCTAAATATACTCCCTTCACGTTCTATGTCGTACTGAATATTCGAGCTTGTCATGATGGAAATACTTGTAGATTGACAGGAAATGTATTGTTTGCGGAATATATTTTATTTGCGTAATTTAAGCGGGTATGGCGGCCTGTTGAGACTTAATATGACACGCCCCGCTGTGTGTCCAATCTACAACGCGGGTAACTAATGGTTTAGACTCAAGTTTATTTATTTGTTTTTTTGTGTGTTATTAATCTATTTTTGTCAATTGAAAAATCATGTTTTATCTTTATCCCATTTCTTATGGGTATTCATGTTTTTATTCTATAATTTAGCGTATTTTTATCACTTACCAGTGTGTTATTGTTTACTCATTTGTGTGTGCGTGTGTGGTGCAGTTAGTGATGGACAAAAGTACTGGGTATCTCGTACAGTCAACCATATGTTACCAGTACATTTACGTATTTTGACCGACGGTCTCAAGCGTTTCACTTCGGTCAAACACGTTCACGGCGATATTTTTGTGAGTGTTTCACGTGACATTTAGCGTCAGCATACTCCCGTTTTCAAGTATTAATTTACGTAATCGAAAATACACATGGAAGTCGGTGAAAATGTTTGGCGCCGACACACACACACACACACACACACACACACACACACACATGCTAGGTGTATTGATGAGAAAGTCACTATTGTACTCACTGTATTAACAGAGTGAAAATTTAGCCAGCAATTTTCCACACGTGACTTATGTTTTGTGTCATCAACCTTTCTGTGTGTGTGTGACATCAAACTGCAGTGGATAATTATTTGCTAGTGTTGAATAAACAGTGTGTCAGTGAGAGAGGACAAGTTATCAAGTTAATCATTCTGATTCGCATTGTGATTTCATAGATTTAATGTATTTTAATATTAAATTCAATAATTAGGCCGAGTGTAGTTGTGATTTAATCAAAGGTCATTTTTTGCGTGTTATACAGTTGATGCATAACGATTTGAAGCGCCATCTGGAGGAGATAAACGGAAAGTATTTGAGGTCTCAAGTGAACGAAGCTCGCATGGTGTTTCAGTTCAACGGAGATCACGTGGATCAGATCAAGGCTTGGATGCGATCCAAGGGCTTCTGATCCAAGTGCCGCATTTACAATAACAATTGTTTGTATGTATGTCTGTGTGTCGTGCTTTTGAACGTCGTAGATGTATTTTATGATACGTGATGATTTTTTCACATTGCTTAATTATCGTTTATATACGCAATACAATGGTACATGAGGATTTCTCCCGAATTTCTGTATAAAATCTCGTCTATGTGCGATGCTAGCGCCGCCACTGTGCAACGGCGGGTTTATGAACTAGACATATAGATAGCATCAAGCTCTTTGCTAGCGAAACATGAACGGTCAATTGTGAACAAATTTAATATACATTAACCTCTTGTTAACAAATAACCTCTTGAAAACTTCAATAATTTTAGAATCCTCAAAAACGTGTATAATTTTCGAATAGTTATTTAAGGTTTTCAAGTCAGAATTATTAGATGTTTACTATTTAGTTGCTGTAGAACTTATTCATTTTTTATTTGCGTTTTAAATGTGCGCGTGGGTTTTCATTATGCACCAACTGAACATTATTTTCAAATTATCGGTTATGTAAATAAATTTATATAAATAAATAAAACATAAGTAATTAGCAAAATAATTGCAAATTCTTTTTTCCTTTTTTGAAGAGCAGGATTTTCTGTAAGAAAAGTTAGGCCAGATAAATGTTGACATGGAATTCTGAATAAATGAAAATGAAGTGAAAATGTTTGAGAACCACTGCCCTCGTTTGCTTTTTGCAACGTGTCGTTTCTGTATTGCACTGAACACGGGAGGTCATTGGTCATTGCATTTCAAGCGGGAGGTCCGTGGTTCGAAACCCGGCGGAGCAGAATTTCATTGGGCGAATTCTACAATCCCACAGCCCCTGTCAACCCAGCAGTAAATGGTACCAGATATCAGTCATGAGTTGTGTCATGCATTCTGGGGAGGTGGCCCTCTCTAATACGCCTTACGTCCTTGTGGCGCCATAGCGTGGAGAGGGTCGGTTCTGCGGTGGCAGCGAGCTGCACGGGGCACGCCTGTGTGTTCATAAGCTTCGGCTTCTTCCCGTGTAGCAGCTGTCACTTAGGCATTTAACCTTTTTAACACAATGAACTGTGACATATCGGTGCATGACAATGCGCCTTTACGTATCATTCACGTACATTCATACCACCACTAATTATAAACCAGTTCATCCATTGATTCATAGACGCTGTAGTTTTTGCTGTGTGTGTGTTTTTGTTTGTAATAGTACACAGCAAGTAATGTCCGGTTGAATGACACTGACAGCTTTAACAAGCTAAATGATTTAAATAAAAATACAGTCTTAATCGAACCGTCGGCAATGCCATTCGTATCAATGTTTTGGTTATGATCATTAATTATTATATAGACAACTAATTTTAATTATGTAATTATATTGTTAAAATATATTTCCTGATCTGATAATAATAAGTTAGTAATATTTTTTTGTTTTTAATTTGTAAGTTTTAATATTGTTTGTCATCTTGCTAAATATGCTTGCGTAATTATATTTGGCTTAGTCTGCACGCGACATTAAGCCATCTGCACGAAGGATCGATCGAACAACACGCACGCGAATTCTCTGCCACAGCACCCTCCATTTGCCCGCAATAAATGTAGCTCGCTTTTTGTCAACACATTCGTCAACAGGCGTGGCTGTCGGCTATAAAAGGTGCGATCACGCCCAACTTCGCATCAGTTGTTTTTCAGTTGTCTTGGGCGTCAGACATGCCGGCTCTTGAGATCGATACGAATGTGCCGCAGTGGAAGATCACACCGACTCTGGTGGCAGAGATGACCACGCTGATGTCACAAATGCTCGGACTTGACAGAAAGGTGGGTACCTACCAATAAAAACAGCCTCAGTTCGACAAGGCATTACTTCGCCAAAAAAAAAAGTTTAACAAGTCAATATCTGAATTTGCACTTGATACATAATAATAATTATATTTATATTTAATTTCAAGTTACCAACGTATGGTTAATTTTAATATGTTCGTTATTATTTTCAATTATAGCACCACAGTATGTAAATCTAGGATGTGTTTCATCCAAATTTCAAGGTTCCAATCAAAATACTGAAAATATTATTCAATTGTGTTCGTTATGAAATAGAATTATGAATTCGTCATACTTATGAAATATGGAAAAATACACTATAATGTTTGATAATGCACACACACACACACACACACACACACACACACACACACACACACACACACACACACACACACACACACACACACACATACATGCTAACATAAACTTGAATAATCATACTTGAATCATATCATACTACAGTGAGCAATTTTCGGCAGATGGCCAAGTCCCCAGGATACCGAGGAGTTGCTTTATGTTTGTGTTTATGTATATTATGTTGCTGAGACTTAATTTTCCCAAAGTCTAATCTCCATCATAATGGCACTTATTTTCAGAGGAAGTCCATTTATTGACTTCGGAGAGGGCCTCATAACTAGGGCTGTCGAAAAAGTAACCTAAAAATTACCTATGAGTTGTAATGTTATCACTTTTGTATCGTTTTATCACATGTTTATCACGTCTTTGCTGATTAGTGCGCTATATCAAATACACGGTTTGATTGTTTTTTGTTTGTGAACATAAAAAGTAACCTGATAACCTATAAAAAGTAGCCTAAAAATAGCCTAACCTTCGTAAAAATGACCTCCTTCAAAAAATGTCAATTTCTATTTGCATTTCTGAAGGAAGAAAACACACCAGTCCTTCTTTTCTATCCTCTTTCCGAGTTGGTACTATTTTTCCACCCTCTCTTCGATCTGGTACCATTTTTACAACAAACCACCAAAAGTGGCTTAATATTATTTGGCTAACATCGCAAAAAGGAGCATAACCATCAAAATGCAATTAAAAAGTGGAAAGCTAATACAAAGGTGAAATACACTAATTGCGAATGTAAATATTTTTAGTAATGGTCGCAATAATGCTCTTTATATTGTTTCAATGGAACTTTTTATCAAATATCACGTACTACAGCTTGTATATTAGTGTGAGCGTAAACACTGCATGTGTGAATGCCCCCCGTCCTCCCAAATGTAGCACCCTGTGCTCACAGTCTTATAAATGTCAAACGTGGGAAAATGGCGCTATCTCACGCCCTGAAAATCACGTGCTCATTTCTGTTCAAGTTAATGCGTACTGTCAAGTGCTACAGTGCAGTATCTGGTATAGAGAGTTCACACATCGTACTATACCACGCTCCAAACATCTCACGACACCCTCCGGTTCGTGGACATTTCTTAAAATGGAATGACACTATCATGTGTACCCAAAAACGTATACATATCGAGTAACACAGATATTAAGGTGAATATCAATTGCTAAATCCTAACAGCAGAAACTTTTACATTTCTTTATCTTCAGACCTAATATTCCATCTATTTTCCTATTTCATCCTCATATATACCGTTTTTGTGCCTCTTATCTGCAAAAAGTCACCAACCTTCGTGATAAACTTACCTAATAACAAGAAAAATAACAAAAGGTAACCTATAACAATAAAAATAACAACAAAAAAAAACCCTATAAAAATAACAAAAGGTAACGATAAAAAAGTAACCTAAAAGCAAAAAAGTAACCTAACGATGAAAAATTAACTTTTGGTAACCTAATAAGTTTGTAAATATTTATCGTACGCAACTTTTTCATGCAGTTTTAGGTAGATTATGAAAAAATGACCTTAAGGTGAAAAAGTAACTTTATTAACTTTTGACAGCCCTACTCATAACCTTGCAACGGATTCGCATCAATCTTTCTGTGTTTGTGTGATATCAAACTACAGTGGAAAATTATTTGCTAGTGTTGAATAAACAGTGTGTCAGTGAGAGAGAGAGGGCAAGTTATCAAGAAACAGAGAGAGACAGTGTAACAGACAAAAAACAAGATATTTTTCACGTTTTCATACACCAAAAATTTTGATTGGCATTGTAAGCGAAATTTGATGATGCATTGTCGGTACATGATGAGATGCAATCTGTCCTGCCAATCATTCTGTGTTGCCGCATGATTTATTCATGAATTCTCCGAACGTCAGATGAATCCCTCGTGTTCAATGTGCCATAGAGGTGACCTCTCTTGCGGGGCGTTTATCCCAGTCAAGGTCACCTTGAGCTGGACACAAATTATGCCGTCTGTTCACATTCTAATTCATACATCATCACACACACACACACACACACGCACGAACGTTATGTGCATGGATGCCTCAAATTACACTTCTGAATGCACGTGGAATTTGGATAATGAATATGAAATGGGAGCAGAAATAGAAGACAAAACTGACGTCATAAATACAATCAGAATAATTAAAGCGAGGATGTGTATAGTTTTTTTAAAACAGTTTCGTATATTCTTCCAATGATTTATTGAATATATCTTTTTAATTCATAATTAATGAAATTTTGTCAGACTGTTGCGTAGAATTATTCATGAAATTAATGATATTCATGCAATTTCTAGGTTAAAATTATCGATTATTTATTAAATTTCATTTATATTGCCAAATATTATTACATTAAATAGCATTATTAGTAATCAATTGAATATGACCATGTTTTAATTAAATTAAACCCATAATATAACTTCCCAGCTTACTTTGATCAACAAAACTAGTAATTTCCTAATTAATTAACTTCCAGATGCAAGCAGATATGAACTTTTTTGCGGCGGTATTGTCGCCAAACAATATGTGGCGTTGTTTTTGACAGTTCATGGCCGTAATTTTCCGAGTCAACCCGGCGATGACGTGGGGAGGTACTGCAGAACCTTGTGCTTTCTGTCGTCTCACAGCCATCAAAGATGTCGACGAACAGCACAACAAAAACTACGCCGCTAAACTGTTTGGCTTCATGGGAGAAAAATTGGGCGTTCCCGGCGATAGGTCGGTGGCATATTTGAATCACCAAGAATTATATATATTTATATATTTTCCTTGGAGTTTGCCTAGGATTTTTTATTACTGTGTGGATTTCATTATGATATACTTGCAATGTAAGAAATCAATGGATGTACTTTATAAAATTAATTGATGTATTATATAGGTTTACAACTTTTTTTGGTGTCAATGACCAATATTTAAAACAAACCCAAGAAAAAAATCTACTGTTTTTTCGGTTCGGCAAAATTTGTTGACAATTTTTTTTCTGTATCTGATAGAACTCAATGCTATACTGAATATCAAGTATTTCGTTAACTCTCTTTCTGTCTCTTTCTCGCACACACACACACACACACACACACACACACACACACACACACACACACACACACACACACACACACACACACACACACACACACACACACACACAAGATTGTGTTTGTTTGAGCGATGGAGTCCTTGAAAAGGGTCGTTGGTGTATTTTGTCGGTAAACATGTTTGTGACAGTAAACATATGTCAGTATATACACGTGTAATATGAGCGTATTTGTACAATTAACATCGACTCAATTTGACGGAAATACTGAATTTCCTCTCATCACAACATCTCATCTTCCAAATGTTTAGAAATCTTGCTATTGTACACGAGAATAAGAGGATTATGTGATTGTATCTATTGCTAACAGAGTACAATGCACTGAAGAATGTTTGTGCAAGATTGAAAACAGCTAAAAAATAGCAATTTATGTATATGCTTTATTTAAATGAATTGATCAATTTCGCGCACAATTTATTTAATAGTTTTGTTTCTAGAATACATCCAATAATAATTATATTAATAAATGTATTCACATTTTCTACCGTTTTTATAGTCGTAAAATTATGTCTCTTTTGCTAACCTTTATTCATTCAAAATGTTATCAAATTCAAATAGATAAATTGAGTATATTTTATGTGTGTTCTTCACCAACATATTTTTGTGATGTATAATATACCAGAATACATTATTTGTCTGATAATACCTTTTTATTGTGTTTTTCGCGCAGAATGTATACGGTTTTCACGAACCCAGCCGCTTCACATGTGGGATACACGGGAAAATTATTCAGTGAACTTCAAGCTTGATCAACGCAAGATGCACCATCGTCCATCATTTAATTTTTTTTCTCCCCCTATAATAATATATTTATACATTTATTTATTAGTTAAGTGTTGTCAAAAAAACTAATTCAGTGTTCTCATATTTAATTTTGTGTGTGTGTGTGTGAATTTTCTGTCGTTTCTATGAATTATGTATTTGAACATGCACAATATTGAAATATTTGTTCCGAACGCGGAATTATTTGCATGAGAAATACACATTGAATCACAATCATTGACATTTTTTGTTTCGCTGTGTGGATAAGTGCTTGAATGGTGGCGTGTTTACGACAAATGTGGCAGAATCTATCGAAAGTTCAAACACGTGATGCTAATATATCTGACGTGGTAGTTGATATGCTCGAATTTTCTTTGTTGTGGGGAATTTTTGGGTGATCGTTCTTGATGAGCGATCAAGAGGATGGCGACAAAAATTATCCATCATCGACATCAGAGCCATCTTCCGCAGTAAGTTATATCGGTCATCCTGAGTTTCTCCCTATTGTTACATCAGATATAGGGCAAATTTTGATTGGAGCTAATTTTCTGTTTGCCTTCGTTGTCTTGCTTGGGTGCTTGGGTCATGCACATCAGTTTTACAGTTTTTGGAAACTGTTGTACGCGTTCCTGAAATTGCACGTTGTCGAAGTATAGTTGTTTTTTATTTTGCCGTTTCTTTTCGTTCACGTTTTTGGCCATTTGACGTTTGACCAGCTGTCGCAATCTCACCAATTTGGGAACAGAAAATTTAATGAAGCAAAACAAAGATAATTGGATGAGATTTATAATTTTTTTTATAAATAATATATATTGGTGCAACAATGTATCCATGCATAAATTAAATACAATACATAGTTTATGATAATGTATCACAATATATTGACAATTGATCATAATTAGCACACAATAATTATTCAATTTTAATAACATAAAACATTAGAAAAAACGTAACAATGGTACACTAGGTTTGTTCACAAATATGTTATTGTTGTGTATGTTTTTGCCTCGCACAGGCTGGGGACGGTCGATTTCCTATTGTCGTGTCGGTGTCGCGAGATGGGGACGAGCCTGTGGCGATACCGCCGCGCTTCTCCGTGCTGCGTGTTAATACGCTGCATTTCAGTGTGCCTGAAGTACACGCACATGTGGAGCGCTATTTGAAGCAGGTGATAATAAATATTCCCATTGTGTATTGGTGTTGTTTTATTGCCAAATGAGTGTCCCTATTTTCCCGTGTATAATAGACACCTTTCGTTCTAAATTCTCAATTTAAAAACAGGGATCTCTTATACATAGGAGTAAGTCTTTTAACACTATTATGCAGCTTTTTCAGAATGTAGCTTGAACATTTTTTTTATTCAACCACCGAACGACTGCAACAGGAGCCAACCCAGGTGGATATCGCTCCTTAGTGTGTTCGACTGAAACTGCTCCAATTAAAAGTGTTCGACTAAAGTTCAATTAAAAGTTCAATGAAAGGTGTTCGACTGAAACTTGCCTGAACATTTAAACGGTCTCTTATACACAAGTTTCTCTTATACACATTGTTAATTGGAGAATTCAAGAGTTGATTTTCAGGCGACAATTAACTGTCGTCGCACACACGCAGGAAGTAATTGTGAACTTATCATCAGTATCAAATGATACCCCTTGTGTAAAAGGTTAAATGCCAGCTCAAATGACTCTGCTACACGGGAAGAAGTCGAAGCTTATGAACACAGGTGTGTCCCGTGCAGCTCGCTGCCACCGCAGAACCAACCCTCTCCACGCTATGGCGCCACAAGGACGAAAGACGTATTAGAGAGGGCCGCCTCCCCAGAATGCATGACACCACACATGACTGATATCTGGTACCATCATTTACTGCTGGGTGGACAGGGACTGTTGGATTATAGAATTCACCCAATGAAATTCTCCTCCGCCGGGTTTCGAACCACGGACCGCCCGCTTATGAGGCGGGTGTGCTGCCACTACACCACGGAGTTCAACGAAGACACACATGCTACCATCCAACTAACCATCATCACAGAACCAGAACCCTCTTCACGTTGTCGCGTAAAAGACGGAAGACGAATCACAAAGGTTCACATGCCTTCAGAAAACATACACTCATGACTATATTTGTTGGAATTGTTTGCGTTGCAATACATTTTGTATAGTATTGTTCTATTATATATTGCATATTTGTTGGTTTTGCTAGTAAATTTATTTCCGGGAAGTTTTGTTTCTCTGTGTGTGTTTGTATATGTGTGTGTGTGTGTGTTTGTATGTGTGTGTGTGTTTATATATGTGTGTGTGTGTGTGTGTGTGTTTGTATATGTGTGTCTGTGTGTGTGTGCGTTTGTATATATATATATATGTGTGTGTGTGTGTGCGCTTTAGAGATATTTGGCTGTAAAGTCACATGTAAATGTATTACTGTACTGTACTGTTGTGTGTGTGTGTGTGTGTGTGTGTGTGTGTGTGTGTGTGTGTGTGTGTGTGTGTGTGTGTGTGTGTGTGTGTGTCTATGGGACGAGATAATTGCCAGTTGAACGATGCAGAACACTACACAGTGGTGCGACACTCATTGATGCGCGAGCTGCTTATTATCGCCGCCGATCAGGCCACGCCCGCTGCTAGTCACGTGACCGCCGACCATCGTCAGCTGATTGTTGATGCGCTATGTGGAGCGTCTGTGTTGCGTGGCGGCGATGTGTTTACTCCCGGAGTAATTGGCCTGGCTGCCGGTAGGGGGCGCTGTGTGTTCAGAAGACTTTAATGTTTTTCTTTCCGGCTTTGTTTTAGCCGTGATGCCAGTTTTACCAAATATAATGAAAGTTGTTTACCATTTGGAAACGAAAAACGGAATGCCGACAAAATATCTTAATTGGCGTGGCATAAGAAAATATAGGGGCTTATAGTTTTATTCATTTTTCTTGTTTATATTTTTAGTTTATTACTTTATTTTACTGTTGTTTCAACTGTGTTTCAGATTCATCAACGTTCTATCAATTCTATCCCTCTTTTCAAAAACACGCCAATAATTTTTTGGGTGAAATTGTATTATAACTTAGATAACATTGTTTATACTAGCGATAAAAATAAAGTTTAATTTTCTCTCTGCTCTCTCTGTCTCTCTTCATCTTCCACTCTGTTCATTCATTCATTCAATCATTAGCATTTATTGCACTCCAATTAATTGGCTATTCTGTGCAAAACATAACATAAATAAACTGCACAATATGACATAAAATCACACTTATAAAGCACAAACACGCACCCAGACACACACACACACACACACACACACACACACACACACACAAACACAAACACACCACAATAACACTCATACGTCTCAAAAGAAAGATAGATAAACATCACACCTGTTAAGCATGGTTTGAAAAATCAGGGATCACGTGGCTGTGTTGTGGTGTTCTATGATTTATTGCTTTACTGCACTGTAGTTCGTGTGTGTGTGTGTGTGTGTGTGTGTGTGTTAGGTGTATGTGCCGGGGATGAGGTTTCTGTGTTGGCTGATCTGGACGGTAGATGTTTGCGCGGCTCCACCCAGCATTATCGGGGTCGCACACAATTTGTCGGTAATGGTCGCATGTTGGTGTCGAGAGACGAGATTTTCTGCTCAGCCAAGACGTCCAGGTTTCTTAGCGCTGCTTGTCGGTTTTTTTTACCAGCAAGAACTTTATTTATTGTTATCAATATTGTTTTTGAAAAAGTATTGTTTGTAAGAGGATTAATTATAATTAGCATATTTCTTTGTATTTTTTATATTTGATACCCTTCTTTTGGAAGTGATTACGAAAGAGAGAAGGAGAAGGCTAATAAGTAGGCTGGAAAGAAAAAAATAAACGAGACAACATATTTATTGATCTATGTGTGTATGTGTGTGTCAGCGCCCTAGAGACCCTCTAGGTGTAGGGCGCTATATAAATATCTACCTAATGTAATGTAATGTAATGTGTATGTTCATCCACACACACACACACACACACTCAAACGCACACAGAGGCGTGGCGGTGTGTATTACGCATCGGCTGTTTGCCAATCCCAGTTTGGCAACTCTATGTGAGCCGGGCGCTGTCGGCGTCGCTGGGAAATCTCATCTGGCAGCGCTGTTTCTGCAGAATTTGCCGTCGGCACTGGTGGCGCACGTGTTGCGTCCGCGGCGCACTCATCTTGTGCTCGATATGTGCGCCGCTCCTGGCGGCAAAGCGTCACATTTGGCACAAATGATGGACAATTCGGTTATACAAACACACGCGAATATTAACGGAAATATAAATATAATATAATAATGTCAATATAATAAATGTTCAGTATTAAAGTTGATTACAGTGTTATAAATGTATTTGTATTTTGCTAAATACATGTGCAACTGTGATCAAACTCCAAGCAGTATGAGCAATAAGTGTATATTATATACGAAACAATATTTCAAGACCAATAAGGTTTTATAGTCTACGATTCTTCTGTCTCTGACTTCCTATCACTTCCTCTCTCTCTTTCCCACTGCTTTTCAAATTCCTAACGGTCTCCAATCACTTTGGCATAAAATCTACAACACACGTGACAACTATTACAACGCACATAACAATTATACAACGGCAACAACAAACAGTAATAATATCGTAAAAATACTGGACAATTAAAAATTATGTTTAATATAATAAAATAAAATTATATATAATATATGCCTATTAAAGCAATGTAAATTATGTAATTCAACAACATAACATGTAAATCATGTAATTTATATAAACAATTTTGCTTTTGTGTTTTCTACTATTTGCAATCTCATTGCATGCATGTTTGCAATAGAGGTGGATCGAATAAGCGATATAGTTTTTGAGTATTTATTGATCTGGGTATACAGTTACATCACTATTTGACAATCTTGCAATCTGCAATATTGCATTTTGCAGTGTGTTGTCTACGCATTCGATCGATCGCGGGCGCGCTTGGCCAAGCTTGAGCGAATCATTTCTCAGCTGGGTGTGACTTGTGTGCGCGCCGCTTGTGTCGCCAATTCGGCCAGTGCGCTGTTTTCGCCGCAGTCGCGCTGTACACTGCGTCAGCGCCATATGACATTGAGCGGTGGCAGTGAAGATCCCGGCTGTGCTGAGCATGGCTATGCGGAGTGTGTACCTCCGTTCGCGGCGGGCACTTTCGATCGAGTGCTGGTGGATGCGCCGTGCAGTGGGCGTGGCCAAAGACCGCGACTTGTGGTGCCACCTGGCGGTGAATCGGCCAACTACGTATTGATTCAGCGGCGCTTGTTGACGGCAGCTGCTGCGCTCACAACGCCCTCTAGCGGCTGTTTGGTGTACTCAACGTGCACACTGGCCGTTGAGGAGAATGAACACCAGGTGGCATCACTGTTGGCGTGTAGTACGGTCGATGGCCACCAGATGTCGCTCGTTGACGCCACTCCTCGTCTGGCGGCCGGCGGCAGGCAGTGTCCGGGGCTGACTGAAGAGCAGGCGCGTCTGGTGCAGCGGTTCACTGGTTGTCCTCCCCGCGCCGATTTGGCAACCTGCGACAATGACACCATAGGCTTTTTCATAGCCAAGTTTGCAAAGCACTGACCGATTTACTCGACTATTTATGGTGTATCGTTCTTGTGCGCGAACGAAATATGATGTATGATGAAATATGAAAATATTATGCGCATATGTATGTTTTTTTCTGGGGTCTGTACGAGTTTAATGGGAAAATCTTGTCATTGAAAAATGATTGTTCAATATCATCCAATTATCCTTTTAATTTTATGTATTTCTCCGAAAATATACAAACAGCAATTACACATACTCATCGTTCGGGCGTGGAATCATAGTAATGCCAATAAAACAAAAACCGCATAAATCGGGTGGATCGGTTTCCTGATTGGTTTCATTTTAATTGTGCGACCGATATTCGATTCTAACAATGAGTAAGCAAATAATAATATTATTGAAACAGTTGTTCAAATCTTGGCCCAAACAGCCAAAACGCAAATGTACCAGATGCAATTGCTTGGCATCGCTACTTTGCTTACTGGCATCTGGCATCGCTCGCTACTGTTGAAGTTTGATTTGAGTTTTGTTTGTTTGGGTGTGTTTGGTAAATTATCTGTCTGGTAAATTGTGGTGATTTTTTTTAGCGTGTGTGATTTATCTTTTTGTGCAGATTCATTGGTAATGCGTTAGACAATTTTTTGGAATTGATTATATTAGTATCGTAGTATTTAGGTATGCCTATTCGCCGTTTTAATTTTTGCGCTAATTCTTGAGCCGGTTGATTTGATAAACATTTTACTAGTCTTTTTACCGGTGCGTCTGCTCTTCTGATTGTCTTGTACACAATATAATTGAATTGGTTGAAAAGAAGTGTTCAGGGAAGATTTATAAGAGCGCTTGGATCTAGGGGCTGTGTGTTTGATCAATGGTAAACCTGTAATATGCGATATTGTCAGGTTGTCAGCATTGCGGCTTAATTGCGTCGTAATGCCGACATCCATTGCCCGCGTGTATGAGCGACTGTCTGCGGCGGCCCATGTCGCACGTGCGTCACTATTCGTCGCCGCAGCCGCCATATTTGTCACGGTCGCCGCCGTGGCCGGCCAGCGGTCAAACTGGCGCGGCGCCGACGCTTTCGACACAGTTATGACGCACATGGCCGGCGTGACGGACGTGACGTGCGACACTCTGCAGCGCAGTCAGCTGTTTTTGTCCAACAGTACCGTGTCGCATCTGCCCGACGCCGGCAAAATCCTGGCCAATCCAATTTTCCCGAATCGCTCGCATCTGGTGTATCTGCACAATTTGGCGTTGAGTCGCGCCACCTTCTTCAGTATCGTCGTGCAGACACGGTTAGCGCTGGTGTTTGTCTAATAGTTCACACCCGGCTCAGTGGCTTCTCCACAGGGGGTTAGCGGTTCGAACCCAACTCTGAGCTGCTTTTTAAATATCTCCCACCTTTGTGTTACATGATCGGATCTAGTTGGGGTATTTCTACTCCCATGGAATCTAAAGTGATGTGTGTAATATTGTAAATATGGGCATGGAGATCGAAATTGCTAGAGGGTGTTTTTCTTTGTCATATGTTAGCTTACTGTGTGTGTGTGTGTGTGTGTGTGTTGCGCTCCCTGTCTTTCTCTCTACCTGTCTCTGTCTTTCTCTCTCTCTCTCTCTACCTGTCTCTCTCTCTCTCTCTCTACCTGTCCCTGTCTTTCTCTCTCTCTCTCTCTCTCTCTACCTGTCCCTGTCTTTCTCTCTACCGTTCTCTGTCTTTGTCGCTCCCTGTTTTTCTCTGTGTCTGCCTGTGCCTACGTGTGTGTGTGTAGTGTGAAGGAGAATACGAACGCCGAAGTTGACCCGGGCATGATGTACTACTTCTTATCAGCGGCGGCCGATATCGCCTCCAGTCCACACATCAACTCCAGTGCCGTCTATTTCTCGCCTAACACCTCCTACTCGCCGTCGTTTGAGACCAACTACAATCTCACTTTCCCACTGTTTGCTCCGCGCGCGTTCAGGTGAGTCCGTTGTCTGTTTTTCAAGTTATGTCCATTGAGATGTTAGCCTTACACAACCGACTAAAATTGTTGGCGTATGAAAACGTGAATAAGCACTCGTTTTTTTGTCTGTTACACTGTCTGTTAGCAAATAATTTTCAACTGGAGTTTGATGTCACACACACACAGAAAGGTTGATGACACAAATAATTGTCTACAAATCTACTGTCTTTACTCTTTTATACACCGGTTTCATTCATTCATAACTCGATATTTAGTACTGCAGCTATGCACGCGTCTTAGCCAAGTGACTAAGATACAGGCTGTGTGCGCGGGCGCTCCGGGTTCGACTCCCTAACGTGGCGAAAACTTTCGGTTCGTACATTGAGTTCATATGGCGTGTTTGTGTTTGTGTTTGTCGATTATTCAGAGCGGACGACTACAACTACCCATTTCACCTGGAGCGTGTGGCCACACTGAACACAATTGAGGTGCAAGATCTGGGCGCCATCACACCCGATCGCCAATCTCTCAATTATACATCACCACTGTATCGCATCAACGAATGGTTCGCCTTATCCGTACAATGTCTACACACACACACACACACACACACTCACTCTCACACACACACCCCTATATATACTGACATATATACACAAATGTACACATGCATATAAATACGTACACACGTGCACATACGCATACACATATACGTACATACATACACGTAATACACACAAATTTACGTGAGCTTCCTAGTAGCTCAGTGGTTTGGGCGTTGAAGTCTCGTGTCAGAGGTTCGCGGTTCGAATCCTGGCCCGGGTTAGTTCATCACAACACCTCCGCTTGAGTCTACCTGGGAGTCACCACTATAGATGGGCACACAGTGGGGCGCGCCATATAGTCTAAAGTGGCTGGTGCGCGCTTAAAACAACAATAACCAATCTACGTTCAAGTTCAAGTTGAAATTGTGTTTTTTCCACAAACAAACAACAAATAGCATAACAGCAATAAATAAAGAAAGTGGATATAGAGTCTGCTGAGACATAGTCTCTTTTGCAGGCTTATGTAATAATGATAATTTTGTTCCAACATGAAATATTGACAAGTGACTAAATAATGATTATATGATAAAGCGATTAAACATTGTTATATATATATGAGTTATTAAATAATGATATATATATAATAATGTGTGATGTATGACATGATATATTATATTGATTTGATGACACAACAATATAACCAGATACACAATTCATAATACTCGCACACACACATACTGTATATATGTATACGTGTATGTGTATGTGTGTGTGTGTGTGTTGACGTGCAGGTATTCCACATGGCTGCCTGATCGAGAGAAATCGCTCATTTCCAAACACGTAATCAACGTGAGAGTGTTGTATGCGGATAATCGCAATGAAACGCTGTTTATTCGCGTGCCGAAAGGTAGCCTTTATATTCACCTTTTACCTGTGCTTGTGCGTGTGTGTGTGTGTATTTAGGTGTGTAGGTTTGTGTGTGTGTGTGCGTGTGTATGTGTGCGTGTAGGCTTGTGTGTGTGTGCGTGTGTGTGCGTGTGTATGTCTTAAATGTGTTTGTGTGTGTGTGTGTGTGTGTGAGTGTGTTTACGTGTATGTTTTTATTTTATCTTTTTGTGTGTCTATCTTCGTGTCTATCTCTGTGCATGTTTGTCCATATATATATATATATATATATATATATATGTATATATATATATATATGTGTGTATTTGTGTATGCATATCTATGTATATATATGTGTGTGTGTATTTATGTCTGTTTGCCTGTGTGTGTTTGTTTGTGCGTATTTGTGTTGATGCGATCAGACATGACGGGTCAACAGAAACCGGGCGTGTCCTGGTTTCGGCCGTATTTCGACTGTGGTCGTTCGAACAAGTGGGTGATGGGCGGAGCTTCGCCAGTCATTGATACTTATCCCAGACACACGGGCTTCTCGCACATCGAATTCCCCACGTCAGTATAACATCTCTCACTGTGTGTGTGTGTCTGTGTGTGTATATATGTTTGTGTGATTGTGTGTGTCTCTGTGTGTGTGTGTGTGTGTGTGTGTGTGTGTGTGTGTGTGTGTGTGTGTGTGTGTGTGTGTGTGTGTGTGTGTGTGTGTGTGTGTGTGTGTGTGTGTGATTGTGTGTGTCTCTGTGTGTCTGTGTGTGTGTGATTGTTTTGTGTTGATCAAAATGTTTGGCGTGAATTTGTGTAAAAATAAATGTCTTTTGTATGTTATTCTCTCTCTTGATAACTTTCTCTCTCTCACTGGCACACTGTTTATTCAACACTAGCAAATAATTGTCCACTGCAGTTTGATGTCACACACACACACACACAGAAAGGTTGATGACACAAAACATAAGTCACGTGTGGAAAATTGCTGGCTAAATTTTCACTGTGTTAATACAGTGAGTAGAATAGTGACTTTCTCATCAATTCACCTAGCATGTGTGTGTGTGTGTATGTTTGTGTGTGTGTGTATGAGACAGATATGGCGCGGTGGTGGTTATTGAGTTGGATGTGGATCGTATTGATGTGAACCAGTGTGCCATTGCACCTGGCAATCAACAACCGAATGCATTTGCCGGCACAGACCGCTGTCCCAAAACCACCCAGGTAACATACACTCTGACAAACACACACACACACACACACACACACACACACACACACACACACACACACACACACACTGATAAACTAGAATATACCCACACACAAACACGGTCACGAGATGAATATATAAAAAATGTGAAAAGTGAGAAAAAATTGTAATAGTAAAATAATTTTATGTATGTAATAGTCTTATGTGTGTATTTTGGTATTTATGCATGAGTGTGTTAGAATGTGTGTGTGTGTGTGTCTCTGTGTGTGTGTGTGTGTGTCTCTGTGTGTGTGTGTGTGTGTGTGTATGTGTGTG